>JAOSBL010000004.1:4320950-4334047 GCA_027568915.1 Erythroxylum roraimae | reverse complement strand
GGATAGTCACTATCAATCCAAAGTTAAATGGAGCGACCTTACTAAACCAAAAAAGGAAGGGAGTTAGGGATTAAGCACTTGCCAACCTAAAACCTTGTTTTGTTAGGAAAGAGGATTTGATACCTATTCTATGATAGAGAGGCCATGTGGGTTAAATAGGTGCATACGATCATTTTGAGACGGAAAATTTTTTGGAGTGCACAACCTACCAATATTAGTTCCTGGAGTTGGAGGAAAATCTTAAATGTGAGGAACAAATTAGGGAATCAATTCAAATTTAGGATAGGTAATGGGCAGTCCACTCTCTTATGGCAGGATCTTTGGCATCTGAGGAGAATCCTAAGGAACTTCTTATCACCTAGAGAGACAAATGGGTCGGACTTACCTATGTCAGCAAAGGTTTCTGATATTATCAGTAATAATGTGTGGAGGTGGCAGGATTTTCTTATGGAGCTCATTGCTGATTTTGAACCCATTCAATACCAACCGAATAGTTCTTCGGATTATTTGGAATGGCTTCCTAGTTCTTCAAAAACTTACACCAATGGTTCAGCTTATAAACTCTTGTGACTCCCAACCCAACAAATACCTTGGTATAACCAGGTTTGGTTCAAGCATAACAGCCCAAGGTGTTCATTCATTCTTCGATTAGCCGTCCTCACAAAACTTTAAACAAGAGATAAACTTCACTTTTTATATACTCCCAACCATTGTTCCCTTTGTATTTCGGACATGGAATCCAATGAACATATGTTTTTTAACTACCCTTTCTCTAATTCTGTATGGAAACATTGCCTCAACCACTTCCAAATCTCCATTCCCATCTCTTCAAGCCTTCCTTCTATCCTAACTTGGTCTCACCAAACTCGTCCATAGAATTCCATCTTTCCTATTCTTTTATCCACAATGGTTTACCACATTTGGACCGAAAGAAATTCAAGAACATTCAAGGATGAAGCTATGGAGGTGGAGAGCTTACAAGCCAGAATAATATTCCAAGTTCTAGAGCATCTCAGCCTAAACACATAGAGAGGTAATTAGTTCTATTTTGCTCTAACATTGTGATGCAGATTGTTGTCAGATGGGGGGCCAAATTCAATTCAATGCATTCCTCTACCTTTCCTCACGAATGAGACCTCATGGATGGACACATATTCAAGGGCACAACAGGCTTTCCAACTGTAATTCAGATTAACAGGTTTTTGATGAAGTCTTGTTACTATACTTGATTGGACTGTGGTCTAGCTCGTGTATATCTAGGTATATATTGACATGTTGCAAATTTGCAGCTTATTCTGATTGTGCATAAGTTCTGGACGGATACCAGTTACTAGTGTCTTGTCGGACTTAGGAGAGGAGTTTGATGGTAGGGTAGTTAGTTGCATGCCATTATGTTTTTTGAGTGTTAAGAGATTACTTATGGTATCTCTTATTTGTAGATAACTCTTAATTCTTTATAAAGTTACTAATTTACCCAAAAAAATTAAAACGATAAAATAAAAACTTGAAAATTTAAAAGATTCAACTAACTGTATAAAATTTATATATTTTATAAAAATATATAAAATTTTATAATTATAAATTTTATATAATTGAGAAAAGAAATGTTATATAAAAATGACTTTTTATTCTAGTTTAAAAAATTAATTAATTTATTAGAACTGATTGATATTTTGATAATAAAAGTTATTAAAATAAATCGAATCAAAAAATAGATCAATTTAAAATTTTTACGGTTAAATCAGTCAAATATATTTAGTATTTTAATCATCATTTACTAACCAAATTTGGAAAATATATTGATGGAAGGATTTATAATTAATTTGTCTTTTCATCTTTTTGGACTTAGCCTTAATATCAATAATAGTAATCAAATTGTCTTTTCCAATTCTTAGTTCTTTCAGATTCTATATGTTATTTATTGAAGATCATAATATAAAAGATAATTAGAAAGGCAAATATACTTCATTCATATAGAGCATAAGATACATAGATAGAGTTCACAAGAGTTTACAACACTGTAGGATAAGTTTAAATAATGTCTATCTAAAGTGTAAGATAAGTTTGGATAATGTCTATCTAAAATGTAGGATAAATATCAATTTCAAAATACAATACGTAATAAACTAAATAATAATGGCTACAATAGAGATGGACTCTAGTTATCCTTATCACCCTCCCGCAAGTTGAACTGGTATTGGCAAGATAGTCAACTTGTTCTTTAAATGATGAAAATGATGCATTGATAACGATTTGGTTAAAACATCGGCCGCTTGATCTATAGTTGCAATATAATGCACTTGAAGTTCTTTGTTAGCAAATTTATCTCACACATAATGAAATTCAATTTCCAAATGTTTAGACCATGTATGAAAAATAGGTGTAGTAGTGAGATAAGTAACACTTAAATTATCAAACCACAAACTAGGAGAGGATGTTGAATGACTACCAATTTCTTGCATATCCGATTGTAATCATTCTAACTCTGTTACAGTAGTAGCAACAACACGATACTCAACTTCATTAGAAGATTTGGCCATTGTTATTTAATTCCTTAATCTCCACGATATTAAATTGTTACCAACATAAATAGCAAAGCCTATGGTACTCTTACGATCATCAACATTGCCTCCCCAATTGGAGCCACTGTAAGCCTAGATATGAAAAAAACTTAAGTGTCTCAAAAAAATTCCATGATCAATAGTGCTAAGAAGATATCTAAGTATTCATTTAACTGTTGTCCACTGTTGATCAGTAGGTGAATGCATGAATTGAGAAACCTTGTTGACTGAATAACAAATATCAGGACGAGTTAAAAGGAGGTATTGTAAGCCTCCAACAATACTCAATAAGGAGTAAGGTCTGAAAAGGAAGTCCCATCACGAACACTCAATTTTACTTTGTCACAACCTGGGGTAGCAACACTATTTGCATCCTCTATATAAGCTTTGTTCAACAAATATTTTATATATTTGGATTGAGTGAGTAACAAACCATTTGAAGTCCAATGTGCCTCCATGCCCAAAAACTAAGAAAAATGTCCTAAATCCTTTAGCATAAATGATTTTTGGAGAGATTAAATTATGTTGGTGACCCCATGACTACTGTTTCTTATGATAATAATGTCATCAACATATAACAAACAAAAAACTTGAATCAAAACATGATATGGGATGAAGAGAGAGGTATTCGTCTTTGAACCTTTGAAACTAAGGTTGATCAACGCATTCATCAAACATTTAAACCACTGTCGAGCTGCTTGTTTCAATGTCTAAATAGATTTTTGTATTTTACAAACATAGTTCGGATGTGTAGGATGAACATACCCTTGTGGTTGTTACATGAAGACAATCTCATCAAGTGAACTATGCAAAAAGGTGTTAGAAACATCCAATTGTCGAATCTCCCAATTATTAGATAAGGCATATGATAATAAAAGACAGATAGTGGCGGGTTTAATAATTGGACTAAAAGTGTCCATGTAATCCATACCTAGTCGTTGATTGAATCCCTTTGCCACTAAACGCACCTTGTATTGATCAATCGTACCAACTAGCTTTCGCTTGATATGATATACCAATTTGCAAACAATTATATTATCAGACTAAGAAGGAAGCAATAAAACCCAATCATTATTGCGGATCATCATGTTATACTCTTTTGTCATTGCTTGTCTCCACTTTTCCGAATTACTGACTTGTTTATAAGTTGATGGTTCAATTTCAAAGGAGGTCAAAAATTGATGAGGCTTAAGAGTACTAATTTTAGATCTGGCAACCATAGGATGTCAACGAGGTAGTTCAATAGTATCATAATTGTGTTAAGTCAACAATTAAAGGCAATTCAGATGATATTGTAGAAGAGTTATCTGATGATGTATGTGGACTGGGTAAGAAATTATCAACAATGGATGTTATGGAAGGACTAGGTAATGTGGATGGATGGATTATGGGTGGTGTTGGTGTGTTGGCTGAGGAAATAAAAGGGACATCAATAGTGATTGTGGTATGGGTTTGAGATGAAATTGATGTATGGTGTATAGGTGGGGTAGATGATGTTATCTTTATACTAAAAGGTGTTTTCAGGAAGCTGGAATTGGTTAAGGTAGTTGCATCAGGCAACGACTGAGGCAATGGTAGTGAGGTAGATGTGTGAGTGAATCATGATGTTAAAAAAATAATAGATGGTGAGAAATCCTGAACACTGGAACTCGTCATGGAAAATTTGGAAAAAGAAAAAATCTGTTCATCGAAAACAACATGATGTGAGATAACAAACTTTTTAAATTCAAGATTAAGACAATCCCATAAAGCACATTGTTTGGAACGAGGTACTAATTTATGTGAAGCCTAAGGTTGTAATCAAGGATCACACAAGCTTCCAAAAACATGCAAATTATTATAATCAGGACTTTGTTGAAAAATAATTTGATACAAATTAGAATAAGAAAGAATAGTTATAGGAAACCGATTTATTACGTAAACCATAGTATCAAAAGCATAAAGCCAATAATCTGTGGGAACGGAAGAATGTTAAAGTAAAGCTAAACTAGTCTCTATAATATGTCGGTGTTTTCTTTCCACACATCCATTTTATTATGAAGTTTTAGGAAAGGAGTTGCATTGAGTTATTCCATTTTTAAGTAAATATGATTGCAAGGCTTGATATTCCCTTCCCCAATTAGCTTGAAAGCTTTTTATTCTTCGATTAAAAAGATTTTCAATAATATGACGAAACGTGATAAAAACGCTAAGCACTTCAGATTTATACTTAATAAAATAAATTCATAAATATTTAGAATAATGATCATAAAATAGTACATAATATCGGTTGCCATCTACAGAAGGAACATAAAATGGACCCTAAAGATTAGAACAAATTAAATCAAGTGGACCGTTAGCTTTAAAATGGTACACTGAAAAAGGCAACTTGTCACTCTTACTAACACTACAAGCATGACAAAGACTTGATTTATTAGGAAAAATAAAAGGAATTTTATTTTTCTAAAGAGCTCGCCAAGCTGTTTGATAATTTGCATGTCCCAAATGCAAATGCCAATGGTCTAGAGTGCAAGTCATTGCAGTAACTAGACTACGAGATTGTCAAGTAGGTTTTAAGAACATAGAATATAAACTATTATCATTTTGACCTAAATGAAGGAGCTCCTTTGTGTGGATATCCTTAATCATGGCACAATCAGGAAAGAATTCAAAAGAAAAGTTATTAGCGTTAGTAAAAGTAGAAACAAATAATGAATTATGACAAGAAAAAGGAACGCATGAGACATTATTAAGCTAAAAAGAATTGTCTGAAGAATGACAAAAAAATGAGCCAACATGAAAAATAGGAAGGAATTTACCATTGCCAATTTTGATTGCTTCAAGACCATGATACTCATTATGAATGGTAAGATTTTCTAAATCAGGAGTAAGATTGTGAGTTGCCTCAGTATCCAGGATCTAAGATTGAGGATGCATAGTTGATGTTGCCAGATTAGAAGTCATTTTGACTTGGTTTAAGTTTTGTTGTTATAGGTCGGTAGTTCTATGATTTAATAAGGGACATTGCTTAGAGATATGTCCAAACTTGTTACAATTATGACACTAAATATTATCCACCGAATTGCCAGTTATCTAATAATTATGAGGAAGTTCATGTGGAGATCGAAATTTCTTCACCAAAAAAGGTATCAACATTGGAATGCCATCTACCACACGTCATCACTTGATTTCTTCCTCTACTATGAGATGAATATCCTCTGACAGTTGAATTCACATAGTGAGTTGTAGTTTGTATAAGTGGCTTTTCAACCACAAGATATTGCAACAATAAGATTCTCCTTTTCACTAACCAATAATCCAAATAAATCATCAAAACAAACAACATCTAAACGATTTTTAAGAGACCGAACAAAGGTTTTATACGCTGGACGCAAGCCATTAATAACAACTTGAACCAAATCATCCTCCATGACGGGGATGTTAAGTGCTGCCACCTGATCAAAGATTCCTTTCGCTCATTGAGTATACTAAGTAATAGATTCACTATGTTCCTTTGTTAGCTTGAAGAATTTTGTTTTAATGGTTCGTACCTGTGCTTTAGAGCCAGAAGCATAAGCATTGGCTATTTTTTTTCATGCTGCATGGGAGCTAGAAACACCAACAACTTGAGGAATAAAGCTCTTATTGATAGAGCCAATGATCCAACTAAGAACTAATCGATCTTGTTTATACCAATCAAGAAAACTAGATTTGATTGATCATTAATTTGTTGAGGTGGTGCCGTGAAAGTGTCATCAACATATTTTGCTAAATCATAACTATGTTAAAATGGTAGAGTTTTGCCTTCCCAAATAGATAATTGGTAAATTTTAATTTAATAGATGGCTGATGTGTGATTTTTGAAAGAGCTGAAATATGAGAAGTAGTCGATGAAGAAAACGAAGAAGTCACAAGAGTTCCCTCGGTAGACATCATAGTTTCTTAATATGTTCGACCATAAAAAAACTTTTATACCATATAAAAAATATTTAGAAAGGCAAATACACTTCATTCATGTTGAGCATATGCATATGATACATATATAGAGTTTACAAGATCTCTCTGCAAAACTGTAGAATAAGTTTGAATAATGTCTATCTAAACTATAGGATAAGTCTGGATAATGTCTGTCTAAACTGTAGAATAAGTATCAATCTAGACAAACCAAATAATAATGGTTACAATATCTTTATCACATAACTAAATTTGATTTTGATCCTCAAGTATATGCTTTTGAGGGCTGTCTTAGGGATACTAATTGATGTCAAAGAACTCCGGCCAGGAGTAAAAATGAAGTTTCAATGGCTAGAGTATGTGCACATATATATGTTTAACACAAATCTCAATGTTTATTTTCTATGTTGTCTCCTGGACGTGAGATCCAAGCATCTGAATTTTACAAGATGGAGTTTCTGTTTTAAGCTGAGGAGCTGTAGAAGACTCAGACCCACTCTTAAGCTTTGTATGCGAATGAAGTGGGGGTATTTATGTTCTAGATCTGGCATATCCTTCGACTCCACCTTCGCCTCCATTGCCACAGTGGATCAGTTCAGATCTACGGGCTTATGGAGTTTTAGTGACAAAGGTATGAACTTTTTGTGCTTTTTTTTTTATTTACCTGAAGAGCTTTTTTCTTTCATCTATTTCTTCGCTGTTGTTGGTGGTGTGAGCTTGTTTGGTTCTGAGAATCTGCGTCAAGGTGTCATCTTTACCGGGATTCAATCATGCCTGCTCTTGTTAACTACGGTGGTAAGTTTGCTGCTTTTTGGGTTAGGTTGCGGTTGGTTTGTTTTAGCGTTGGATGTTGGCTTCTGGGTCAAGCTTCATTTTTGGTATTATCGTCAAAACTACAACTTCTTTACTCTTCGCACGCACCTGGTATGTCGGTATCTTTCTTTTTCTTTTTCTGAGATTCATTTGGTTGATCGTGATACAAGAAGCATACAAGAAGCCATGTTCTTGATTTGGTGCATGTAATGTATTGGGATGATAAGTATGTAACTCAAACAGTGTGAAACGAGGTGGGCCAAGTAAGATATCGTCCTCTCCCTATTTTACTCTCTCAAGATTTTCCAGGTACATCTTTTGCTTTGTCTTTGTATCCCTCTTGCGCTTTTTGCTAGGGTGAGCATTGAGTTTCTAGCTATAGGTTGGGGAAGTCAAGATTCGCTAGATTTTTTGTGTGTGCATGATCAATAGTCCGTTCCTTGCATTGATTTATTCATAGCTGGGGGTGGTTTTGAGTGTGAGGTGCTTCTCAATAACATTGCTTTTCAACTCTTGTTTTAGTACTTTTTATTTTATTGTATTTGTGTCTTTGTATTGGTTTCTATTATTCGTATTATTAGCACCTTTGAGTATTATTTGTTTTAGTATTTATTTTGCATGTATTTTTATTTATATCTATTAGATTTTGGTATTTTTATTCTTATTTCTATTAGTTTTGGTGTTTCCTATTAGTTTTGGTTTTGTCCTTATTACTATTATTATTATTATTATTTGTGTTTAGTATTCTTAGTGTTATTTTCATTTATTTTAGCTATATCTTGAGATTCGAGTATTTTTATTATTATTTCTATTTAGTGCTTTTATTTCTTCAATACTTGTCTTTTCATTTATTTTTTGTTTTATGAATTGTTTCTGTTATCTGCATCATTTGTATATTGTCTCATTTGTATGTGGGTCCACCGAAAATAGCCTCTTTACTATGTAGGGGTAAGGCTGCGTATTATCGGACCTTCCCAGACTCTGCTTCATTGCGGGATTTCGGACTGGGTGATGATGATGACGATGATGATGATGTAAACCTTAAACACAAGTTTTGAATCAAATAACAATAAATTCTCACTGGATAATTTGGGCATCCATGGAATCTTTGATCAAAATTATGATCATTTCATGAAGTCCTTAATGAAGCCTTTAACCCATAATAGCAAACCACAATCCCTACATTTGAACTTACTATTATATTAGTCGATGATGGTGATTCCATCGTCATATTAAAGAAAATCACAATGTAAATTCACCTACAAAGAAAAAATTAGTGCCAAATATAAGTTAATCTTTGCTAAATGATTAAATTATAGTTATACGATTAGGTCAACTAATTCCAATATAAGATAATCTTTCAATAAGGTCTAAGATGAGATAATCTTTCAACTAAATTAAATATAAATCCTAACTAATTAATCAATTCCAATGTACTGTAAACATAAAAAGCTCTTTCTCCAATAGAATAATAACCTTGGAGATAAACACAAATATAAATCTTTAAACTTCCTTATTGCTTAAGGTATGATTGTCAATTGCAAGGATGAATGTAAATTATCCTCATTTATATCCTTGACTAAATAGTCACCAAACTCATAATATCAAATTATCCTCATTTGTATCCTCTACTAAACAATCATCAAACACAAAATATTAAACAAACCAAAACATCAAAATTCAAAAAGCCCTTTAAAGAAACACCCAAACTCTCCTATCACTTAAAGTTTGATTGTCAATTGCAAGGACGGAGATAAACGTAAAATGACAACAATATCCAAATTGTATTCATCATTATCCTCCTTTATATCCTTTATCTAACAATTGCCAAAGAAACGCCCAAACTTCTCGTCACACAACTTATGCCACAACTTCCTCTCCTTGACTGAGCAACTCAACACCATCTTTCACAATATTCCTCCATTTTATGGCATTCCTTTTGAAAAAAAAAAACTCTAAACAAACAAAGCCTAGGTAAAAAGATGCAAAACAATTTGCATTACCACAGGTTGTGACAACGGTGATGGGTGGCAGCGATGAACGTTGGCAAATGAGAGAGATGATACAGTTTAGATTGCAAACACTTCAAAATGGAAGGGCATTTTCCAGATTGAGGATAATTAGTTAATATTCCACCCATGAAGATAAATCCACAAAGATAAATGGAATTAAGGATTTAAGGAATTAAGAGTTTCATATGCTTCTATTAACTTGGGAATTAGTCAATAGGCTAATTAATTTTTTTATTAGTTTGATTAAGTTAATTTGTTAAGTTAATAATATTTAGGGTTAAATTACTTGAGTGAGTCTCACAATTTTTAATATTAATCTAATTCAAATATTTTAATTTAAACATATAAGTATCATGTCAAATTCAATGAGAGCCATATTAATATTAAAATATTATAAACATATATTAAGTCATTTCTAACCTGCCAAAAGTCCAAAGACGTTATACTTCTGTCATTTTTTTAATTAACTTAGAGTTGAAATTGATCGTTAGGGTTATAAATTTGAATTTGATCGTTAGGGTTCGATTTATGATATAAGAGTTAAATAAACCTTTTTTTCTCAAAAGTTTTTAACGAAAATTGAAGAAACTAAATTAAATATGATAAATTATATGCCTTCATAGTTCTTCTGACATTTTAAATATTGACCATAAACGATCATATTTGGCACTATAAGAACCAAAATACACAATTATAATTGAAGTTCTCAATATTCAATCGTTTCAATATTAACCAACAAGTCAAAGCCAAAGAATTACAACAAAATTGGGAGCATCAGACAGCGCGTGTTACTAAAATGCGGCAAGGGTAAAGACGTCCACATATAACCGGTAAGTCGGTGGGCATATTGTAATTTCAGCCTCTGACGACCTCTTTTTAAAGAAACAGCCTCGGGTAGATCATCATTCTGATATTATCTCCCAAATCTCTCCTCAGCCAAACGCGTAGTATTCTCTCCCTCTTTCTCAAGGTAGGCTTTTTTGATTAGGGTTAAGAGGTATGCTTGTTTTGATTTCGATGCTGAGATATGTTTGTCTTCGATGGAGTTATTATTGTTCTTTTTTGATTTGATAGTTTTCTAGATGTGTTAATTGTTCTATGCAGCTCTGATCTGTTCGAAATTTCTTCACTTCTTGGTGTGCATGTTTCAGGTTATGGGGTGGATTTTCTTAGACTCCCATGGGGGCTTGATGGTTTCTTTTTCTTTAATTATTAGATCCGGAAATGGATCTTCTTTTCTGTTTCTGGTCCTTGTTCATTGCTTTCTTATGGGGTTGATTGATATTTGGTGAAGCGTGTGTCTTGTTTGCTATATGACTTCGATGGGGTTTTTTTTTCCCTCGATTGAACTATTTGGGTTAAGACCTTTTTTTGTTTGTTTTGGATGAACCGATGAAAAATACCTGCTTTGTACCTCGTTGTTTAACTTGGGTTGATGATTTTGATGTTTTCTCATGGGTGAAGAATGTTGTTTGGTTTCTTGTGTGCATCATGTGTTTCGATAATTATTATCACGACTTCAGTAATATGCTTATATATTAATGTTCAATCGACTTATGGTTGCTTGGTGTTGGTTTTGGAGAATGTTGGTTTTGGATTCTCAGTACCGAGATTTGATGTTCTTTTCCCCCCTAGCAGATGCAGATTTTCGTGAAAACCCTCACTGGCAAGACAATAACCCTAGAGGTTGAAAGCTCGGACACCATCGACAATGTTAAGGCCAAGATTCAAGATAAGGAAGGCATCCCTCCTGATCAGCAAAGGTTGATTTTTGCTGGAAAACAGCTTGAGGATGGCCGAACCCTGGCAGATTACAACATCCAAAAGGAGTCCACCCTTCACTTGGTCCTCCGTCTACGTGGTGGGATGCAAATCTTTGTTAAGACCCTCACTGGCAAGACAATCACCTTGGAAGTCGAAAGCTCTGACACAATTGACAATGTCAAGACCAAAATCCAGGACAAGGAGGGCATTCCACCTGACCAACAGAGGCTTATCTTTGCAGGGAAGCAGCTAGAGGATGGCCGAACTCTTGCAGATTATAATATCCAGAAGGAGTCCACTCTTCATTTGGTGCTTCGCCTTCGAGGTGGTATGCAGATATTTGTTAAGACCCTCACTGGCAAGACAATTACTTTGGAAGTTGAAAGCTCTGACACAATTGACAATGTTAAGGCCAAGATCCAGGATAAAGAGGGTATCCCACCTGATCAGCAGAGACTCATCTTTGCTGGGAAGCAACTTGAGGATGGTCGCACCCTTGCAGATTATAACATTCAGAAAGAATCCACCCTTCATTTAGTCCTCCGGCTGCGTGGGGGTATGCAGATTTTTGTGAAAACGCTAACTGGAAAGACCATAACTCTGGAAGTTGAGAGCTCTGACACAATTGACAATGTCAAGGCCAAGATACAAGATAAGGAGGGCATTCCCCCTGATCAGCAAAGACTGATCTTTGCTGGAAAGCAGCTGGAGGATGGGCGAACACTTGCAGACTACAACATCCAAAAGGAATCGACCCTTCACTTGGTGCTTCGTCTTCGTGGTGGGATGCAGATCTTTGTTAAGACCCTTACTGGGAAGACTATTACCTTGGAGGTGGAAAGTTCAGATACTATTGACAACGTGAAGGCTAAAATCCAGGACAAGGAGGGTATTCCACCAGATCAGCAGAGGCTGATTTTTGCTGGGAAGCAGCTCGAGGATGGGAGGACCCTAGCTGATTATAACATCCAGAAGGAGTCAACCCTGCACCTTGTACTTCGCCTTCGTGGTGGTTACTGAGTTGTGTGACCATGCAATTTATTGTCCTTTTATGTCATGGATGGTGGTGTTGGAGCTTTGAATAAGTGTTTACATCATAATTGTAATCCCTCTGATTCCTGTTATGGTTATTCAAACTGTGTTGCTATCATCTCTAGTGGCCTGTTATGGTTGCAGTAATGTGCGTTAGTAATGAAAATCATTCCAATACGCCCTGCGCTGAGCTATAATGCGCCCCTCTCCTTTTTGAGAGATTCTTTCGGCTCATGCTTGATCTAGTTTTCTGTCATCCACATTGACAATCACTATAGAAAGCCCTGGACTATAAAAATGTAATTACCGAGTCTTTCATTTAGTTTGCGACTTATGAAGCACACAGAGACTTTTTTTAATACATATTCAGATTGCTACTTGGTTACTAATCAAATTATTTATAAAATGAAGCATCATTATTTAACAATATGAGAATTAGTTATCAATATTTTAACAATTGTTCATATTAAATTAAAAAAACTGTTTATTCTTTTCTATTTATGTTTTATATGACAATTATAATTCTTTTCTATTAATGTTTTATTAACTACTTATCTAATTGATAAAATTAATTTATCTTATTTATTATTTAGTGTTCTAATTATATAGTAATAAAGGTACAGTCATATTGATAATTAATTAAGTTTTTGTCTTCTTGAGATTAAAAAAAAAAAAAAAAACAAAGTCAAGCTGATGTGATATTTAAAAATTAATATTTTTCGAAGTTGCAGCAACAGAGTCCACTTAGCAACAGCCTGTAGTATTGTCAACTAATACTAGTGGCTGGGTAGGATTGCAAGGGGATGGAAGTTAACCACTTTCTTTCGAAAGACTCGACCATGGTTGTCAAATGCTTGTTTATCTGGGAATTGGCGTGAGCACATTCTAAAACAACAAGTGGACATAAATGGAGCTATCTGTGTGGTTGGTTGTATGTATTGCATTACGAGGCATATAAAATCCCATTTCATAATCAGGCGAA
>JAOSBL010000004.1:4271457-4287660 GCA_027568915.1 Erythroxylum roraimae | reverse complement strand
GGAAAGCTACTCTACAACATGTAGTGGCTTTATCTACTACTGAAGCAGAATATATGGCAGTTACTGAGGCTATCAAAAAAGCATTATGGTTGAGAGGTTTATTTGGTGAGTTATCCCTTCATCAAGGGGTTACTACTGTTTATTGTGACAGTCAGAGTGCTATTCACTTGACGAAAGATCAAATGTATCATGAGAGGACGAAGCAAATTGATGTGAAGTATCATTTCATTCGGGATACTATTGCTGAGAAGAAGGTCCTTATTTAGAAGATCAACACTAAGGATAATCCTGCTGACATGTTTACGAAGGTTCTTCCAGTTTACAAGTTCAAGTAGTGCTTGGACTTGATTGGCGTTTATAGTTGGTGATATAGTCCTTTTAGGGCATTGTCGAAGAAGGTGGAGTAGATCACTAATTGTTCGGGACCAAGTCAAGGTGAAGATTTGTTGCATGCATGCCTTGGTCCCACACAAGAGTCAAGATTGGGTGGCTGTATGTTAAACATCAATGGCTGCTTGTTATAAGTCAAATAAGGATGCACCTAACATGGCTAAAATCTTCAAGCATGTTTTAGATGGATTTTGCCTGTGCGAAGATCACAGAGGTTTGAAAATTTGAGAGAGTTGAGCTTGGACGGATGCTCTCAAATATTGCTATAAATAGAGGAAATGATGAGGCTTCAACACAAGCACAAAACAAACCACTTTTTCCTTTCTGAAAATCTTCCTATACTCTCTGTATATTTATGAATTGTTGAAAACCTTTTGTTCCAGCCTTTGTACTTATATATATTCTTCACATATTAGTAAAATTGCTCACCCTCCGGCCGTGGACGTAGGTCACATTGATCGAACCACGTAAATCTTTGTGTTCTGTCCCATTTATTTTTTGTCTATCTTTATGTTCGTTATTATTTTTCGAGCTATTAAATTCAACCGGTATTCGATCTGAGGGCATTTTATCTTAACAGAGGAAGTAACAAGAGTGTTCTCCAAGCTTAGCCCTGGACGCAGGAGGGATTCAAACAATTGAAGTAACCTTGAAACTCACCATGTTTTGGCATGCCCGCTGGCTAATGTTGCTAATGTGTAAACTTCCAGGAATCCGTACTTTTATTTATTGTACAGGAAGGTTTAACATACTCTTTTCTTGTAAATAGCCTTCTCCATATCCTTAGCCCACTCAGCTATTTCATCAAAACAGTAGGGCAGAAGTCTTTTCCACTATGAATGTGTATACATTATAAACCTCTCATGCAAGAGTCCGGAGACGATCATCCCTCAGTTTTGGATGAATTATAAATATTGAACCAAAAGAAAATAAAATAATGAATGACAGTTCATTTTGCCCGTTATATTGACATGGTATTTGGCAAATTTAATATCTTTGCAGTATCAACGGAATCTGAATCAGCTTTGACCATTCTCTTCATCACATGATTAGTAGTATCCTGTTTACTGCAAGCTCCATTTTATAGTTTCAAGGAGAAAAATACTGAAAGGAGAAAAAATAATAATTGATAAAGCAAAAACTTGATTATTCCCAAGCAATCACAGCCCTAGATCGTGTTTTGTCTAAGTTGAGAGTGGAACAGTCAAACGCCAGATGATCTGTACCTTAATGACAGTCACCACGTGACGCCATGCGAGGTGCCCCTTATGGTATACCACAACACCGTAACATAAAATAAAGTGATAAACTGAAAAATAGGAAATAAACGCGAAAAGAAACTGAAAAGTGATGGAAAGAAAGAAAGCACCTTTGTTCCCTCCAACGCCAAAAGCTGTTTAGATGCTTGTGCATTGTGCAAACTCTCTCTCGTGGCTTTCAACGTTCTCGATAGATACTACTTTGTTTCTCCCAAATGTACAGAGCCTAACGTTTATGTAAAGATGTTAAGAAAACATATAAATGGCCTACTCTCTGACACCACCATTACTGTCTTCCATGCCACTAGAAAACACGAACCTTTTAGCCATTTACATATCTCCATTTATATACATCATGTATCTCAATTGGCTCCATGTTTGGTCTGTTAAATTCTATTAATTTATTTGTCTATCCCTTTCACACCCTGTCACTGTTAAAGAATTGGCCACTACTTGAAAGAAAGACTCGTTATCTTTACCAAGCTGTTTCCTTTCTGGCTTCTTGTGAAAATTCCCAGTAGTGTCACAGTAAATGCTGCTTGGTTTTAACTTGTTTTTTGATGGGGAAGAAAGGAGGTAGCTCCTGGTTGACTGCTGTCAAAAGGGCTTTTAGATCTCCTACCAAAGAGAGTGACAAGAGGAGCAGTAGGAGAAGAGAAGACCGGGACCAAGAAGAAGATGAAGACAAGGTTTATCTGTTTTCTATCTTTCTGTTGTTAATTGAAGTAACTGCTTTCGTTTTAAGTTAATGCTGATTTTTTCTCTTCATTGTTTCTTCGCCCAAGAGAGAAAAGAGAAGATGGATATTTAGGAAAACAACGAATCAGGAGACAGTAACTCAACAGACACCGACAAAGACAGCAGTTAATAAGACTGCCGATGATGTTGTTGTCGGTGGAGCTTCAGAATACATGTCAGGGGGGGCGGCTGCGGGGCAAAGGCATGCCATTGCTGTGGCTGTGGCCACCGCAGCTGCGGCAGAGGCAGCAGTAGCAACTGCTCAGGCAGAGGTGGCTCGACTAACTAGGCCTTCTTATCATGCCCGAGCACACTATGCTGCGATTGTTATTCAAACCGCTTTTAGGGGATACTTGGTAAAGTTCTAATACTCGAAAAGTAGTTGTCATAAACTTCAGACTCTGTTTCCGTTTTGCATGAAAAGCTTCATTCTTGAATTAGAAGTAATTGATGGTTATTTGTGTGAAATGGACTGTGGGAATATGTTTCTGGTGATCGGGGACGTGGGTGCAGGCAAGGAGGGCACTTCGAGCACTTAAAGGACTAGTAAAGTTGCAGGCTTTGGTAAGGGGACACAACGTGAGAAAACAAGCAAAAATGACTCTGCGATGCATGCAAGCTCTGGTCCGTGTGCAGGCTCGTGTGCTTGATCAACGCATGAGGCTTTCACATGAAGGCAGCAGGAAATCCACATTTAGTGACACAACTAGCGTAGTCGAATCCCGGTATCTTCAGGACATTTCTGACAGAAGATCAATGGTAAATAAAACTGGATTTTCACACATTGTATTTCTAGTTTAACATTTGAAAAGATTTAGATTCTCATATGGTGTAATTTCCAGTCAAGAGAGGGAAGCAGCATCGCAGATGATTGGGATGAGAGGCCACACACTATAGAGGAAGTTAAGGCCATGTTGCGGCATAGAAACGAAGCTGCTTTGAAACGTGAAAGGACTATGTCTCAGGCCTTCTCTCAACAGGTTCTTTTATTCCCATTCAACTGTGTCTTTTTTTAAAATTATTTTCTTAGAGTATTAAGTACAAATTTTGCAAATCCACATTATAGATAAGGAGAAATGGTCGGAGTCCATCTATGGGCAATGAAGATGAGCTCCATGAAAGGCCTCAATGGCTTGATCGTTGGATGGCTACAAAGCCATGGGACAATGGTAGAGCAAGAGCTTCAACTGATCATAGAGACCCCATTAGAACTGTGGAAATTGATACCTCACAACCTTACTCCTACTTAGCTCCTAATTTAAGAAGAACAAATCAAAATCAGCAACAAAGACCCAATTCTCACACCATTGGTTCTCCACTCCACAGAGTCCATCAGAATGCACAGCTCCACCACTCCCCCGTCACACCCTCTCCATCAAAAACCAGGCCTGTTCAGGTACGTTCAGCTAGCCCGCGATGTGTTAGAGAAGATAGAAGCTATACGTCATCTCAAACACCAAGCTTGAGGTCCAATTACCACTATACAGGCAATTTAAACCAGCATGTCAGGGGTGTCACTAATGTTAGTAGTAGCAATGGGACAGTTCCATTGCCTAATTACATGGCTGCGACGGAGTCAGCTAAGGCTCGAGTCAGGTCACAAAGTGCACCAAGGCAAAGGCCATCAACTCCTGAGAGAGACCGAGCTGGATCTGCAAAGAAACGCCTTTCTTATCCAGCTCCGGACCCTTATAGTGTAGGAATGGGCTATGTTGGTGGAGGTACCGTAGAAGATTTGAGGAGCCCTAGTTTCAAGAGCTTTAGTGGTGCACACTTTGGTGGGTTAGAACAGCAATCTAACTATTCTTCCTGCTGCACAGAGAGCTTTGGCGGCGAGGTCTCTCCTTCCTCGACTACCGACCTTAGGAGGTGGTTGAGGTGATTGAATTGAACAGCTAATGAATAAAAGAAAAGTGAATTATGACAAGTTGGTTATTTTTTTCACTTCTTAAGGCTGACATGGTTTATGTTATTGTTTAAGATATTAGACAAGCTGGTGGGCAGGACTTCAATGTTGCTAAGTGTGATTTTCTCCTTTTTGAACTGTAATCTTCCCTCTATTTCATTTGAGTTTGGAGTTGTCGATAATCGAATATGGTGTTGTCAGGAGTTGAGATTGTTATTGGCGACACCTCACACCTCAGTGTGTTGTGTCTCAATGTAATGCTCTGTTCATGACCCACTTTGCTTCAAAGTCGTATGTGAAGAAGACGGAATCTCAATGAGCAATAATGGTGGTTTAATGTCCTCTGGCCACTGGCCAATTTTGGCAGGCAAGAACAGGAACGGTAACGGACCCCAGACAGTGATGATGTGAGAGTTTAGCCTCCGCCAGCCCAACTTTTCCAGGTCGTCTTCCCAATTTCTGACCTCTTCACAAATTATGTGGCAAAGCTTTTTCCCATGTGCGTCAGTTCAGCCCCCTTTTCAAGATTGAAAGATGACCTGAGATGATGCCATGTGCCTTGTCTTCTACTTTTATCCCAAGTCTTGTCCTCACTAAAATTCATGATCATCATTGGAGTTTCAGGAACTAGAATGACATGAGCCAGACCGCATCAAATCTTTTTCAGAAGTGAAATTCTTACTACTAATTTAGTTTTAAAGCATAAAATTTCTGAAAGAAATGAGAAGCAAGTTACTTCATTTAATTATGTTCTGAAATCGTTTCTTTCTTCCTTATTCCTAGGGAATCATTGAGCTACTTACTGATCTAACACCAATTCTTAAGAAAAGATGAATAAAGAAACCTAATAAGAAAGAGCGTTTTGGAGTAGAAACTAAACCTTCGTGGTGCAATGATGTAAACATAGTGAATCAGTTTTAGTTTAAGTAAAAGGTGTCTTCACAAATTTGGTATATTTAAAACCGCTTTTATCAATAACTTCTATCGGGTTGAGAGCAAAAGACAGAAATTCTTCTTACAAAATACTTATTACTGGATCAAATACAAAGTTGTATAATTAATTATAAAGTCCATTTTTTGTCAGTTAACATTGAAGTTTCCAATTCCATCATTGTTGACAGTGGTGCGGTGGATTTATCCAGTACCTTGTAAGAGGATTACTGCTCATTGCAAAATTTTGAGGAGTCTACTCGGGCTTCACTCTAGCCTTAATTCTGGATTACTGACAAGTTATTGTTGAAGTGGACTCCCTTAAAGTTATAAACATTTTATCCTCTTCCACTACAGTCTACAGCTTTAACTGATGAACAATTTTTGGTGACAGGTACCTGAAGCTTATTCCAACGAACTTGGGAGGTGTAGCTTCAGCATCTTCACCATGAAGGAAATTAGTGTGCGGACCACCTCGCCTCAATTGCAACCCTAGTCAGTCCAAGATTGCACATTCTTCAGGAGCCTCTATTGACAATTTGGACTGTATTCTTCGGGACAACCAAGGCACACTGTACCGCCGTCATATGCGCTAATTAGCTTGTACTTGTTTTTTTTTGTTTTTTTTCCTTGTAATTAAAAAAAAAGTTTAGTGCCTGGTCCAACAGGAAAAGAAAAGGTGGAGTAAGAGTGGGCGAGAACTCAAATCTATGACCCTAATCATGGCAAAGTGATCAACGGGCTTTAGATAAGCAGAGTTATGTAGAGCGCACAATTTCATGGACTCTTTCCCCGTTAAATTTGTTTCACTTCCTTCCTGTATCATTCAAAAGATAAAGCGGATTAAAAAGATAAAGCTACGCATATTAACATCTTCTCTAATTTTATTAATTTCAACTATATGTGGTAATTTCTGAACACATGATATTCTATATAGATAACTAATTTATTATGAATTATCAAATCAAAGAGGTGGTATGTATTAAATATATTAATTTTTGTATTTACATATGATTACTTATATTAACAATTATAATATATAATATTAATTTATTTTAATAAAATATTTATTAGTTTAATATAATTATAAATTAACATTGATTTTTATTATTAAGCAATAATAGTAGAAATATATTAATAAATTTGTCATTTATATTTATATCTTATGTTTTATAAAATATTAATTACTAACTTGATTTACTATCAATTAATGAAATTAAAGAATTCTAATTATTTTACTATTTTATCATATTTATATATAATTACTTATATATAAAAGTATAAATATTAACTACGCAATAATGTTCATATTTTATTAATAAATAATAATATATTTATCAATTTAATATGATAGTAAATTTAAAAAAATTCATTAAAAATTTATTTTATTACGTGATAATATTACTAAATAAGAAGTTTATATGTAAATATATTTTTATAATAGTTAATAAATAATTTAATTCTTTTATTAAATAGTATAATAATATTCAATATATAATTTTAATTTATTTTATTAGTAACTAATGAATTTTTATCATATTTTACTAATAATTAGTGTTATATCTATTAATTTTATATAATAGTAAAATACATAATTTGTTAATTTTATTTATTATATAACAATAGTAAAAGATAACATGATAAATTTCTTAATTTATATTTTGAATACATAAAATTTAATTATTTATATTTAAAATTTTAATTTTTTATTGTATCCAACCTTATAATCAATGACAGTAATGATTAATCTTTTTATTATATTGGTTTATTAGAATAATGTCAGTGTTAATTAAATTTTTATATAAATTAATTATCTAATCATATTAGTATGTTAGAATTAGTGTAAATATTAAATAATTCTTATATCTAATTTATTCGATGGACTCAATTTCAATTTTTAATAATAAATATTATCTATATAATTCATATTTAAACAAGTATATAAAAATCATCATTTATAAATAAAAATTACAAATACTAAATAAAATACATATTATTATATAATTTCAAATTTTTGTAAAATATTATTCATCTTATTTATTAGTATTATTATAAAATATTTATTATGCAATATATTATTTATAATTAATATTTTAATTTATCATGTTTTATTAATAAATAATAATATATTTATCAATTTAATATGATAGTAAATTAAATTTTTCTTTAAATTTATTTTATTATGTATAATATTATTAAATAAGAAGACCAATTTCTTATTTTTATTTGTAAATATATTTTTATAAGTAACTAGTAATAATTTATCACATTTACTTATACTTACTTATATTAAGTATAATAATATTCAATTTTCAATATGCAATTTTTAATTTTATTTCATTTGTGATTAATGAATATTTATCTTATTTTATTAATAATTATTAATGTCATATAATAGTAAAATAAATATTTTGTTATTTTTATTTATTTATAACAATATTGACAAATATCATGATAAATTTCTTAATTTATATTTTTAAATCCATAAACATTAATTACTTGATTGAAAATATTAATAAATAATTATTAATTAAATTTATCGTATCAAACCTTATAGTATGTGACAATAATGATTAATCTTTTTATTATACTAGTTTATTAGACCTAATGTGAGTGCTAACTAATTTTTTGATATCTTATCAGTTAACAAAATTTTATTATTAGTGATAAATAATGATCTTATCATATTATTATGTTAGACTTAGTGCAAGTATTATGTAAGTTTTTATATATTTAATTTATTCATTAGACAATTATTTATATTTTTACTATTTTATACAACAAAAGACATTTTTAGCTACATTTTTTTTGCGACGATTTTCAAATTCATTGCCAAATGTTGAACATTTGGTGACGATTTGAAAAATTCGACATAAAAAGAGGTCCTTTGGCGACGTTTCCTGAAATTGTTGCCAATATGTTTGAACATTTTAAAAATTAAATGAAAGGTGTTTTCGTTTCATTTTAAACGAAAGCTCTTCATTCTCTTTCTTTTACTGTCGGCTTCCTCTATGTTTTGTGCTCTCCTTATGTCCGTCATCGTCATCGTCTTCTTCCATCGCTTGCCATCTTTGTCGTTGTCAATTGAGGTATGTATTCCATCCTTTGCACTTTAGTTTTTCTTCTAAATTGTTGTATTTGGGTGTTGTTTTTTACTGGGTTTTGTGTCAAGTCATGGGTGTTGTGGTTTTCTTGATGCTGAATGTGTGTTCTCATAATAATGAAGATGGTGAGATGTGTAGTCCGTCCAAAATGGGTTGATTGAAGATTAAAATCAAATTTGAAGGTTGTTTGAGTACTACCTATTAAATGTTCGATAAAAGTTCTGTTAGAGATTGATATTAAATGAATCTTAGGGATGAAGTGTTCTAGTTCATTTCTTTGTTTGGGTTTTCTATTTAATTTGCTTTTTTTGGGAGTTATTTGACAAAAAAGGGTGTAAAGATAACAAGAAGAAAAAGATACCTTATGAATATGACGGGTAAATGCTTATTTTCTTAAGGGAAGAAGCTTATGGGAGATGAATTTATAAACAAATTATTTTTTGTTCATGCCTTAGCTAATAAATTCAAAGGAATCCTTAGCTAAATTATTCAAATGTAAGATAGGGAATTGGAAAATAGTCATTTTAATTAGTTTAATTTTGTTTTTATGTTAGATGAAGTCTGTTAAAGAAACATATTTTGCACAAATTGATGCTTTATAAAGGAGTGACAAATTGTCTATCAGTTATTTGACGAAACCTCTCTCAAATAAATATGGGTTTTGGTTTAAAAAGAGAAGGGTCTTTCATGTAGTGGCAAGTTTTTCTTTAAGTCCCTCTTCATTTTAATAGGATTGAAGATGCATCGTTTTCCTTATAATGTTGTCTTTTATGAAGCTTGGCGTTTAGTTGTATAGTCTTGCTTTAAAAGGCACTGATTCATGTTTGTGATTTCTTCCCACTTTTCTTTGTATAGAAGTGTTTAAAGGTTAAGAAAAAAGCTGAATCTTTGTTTTAAGCAAAAGAGTAAGGGTAAGAATCCCAATTTGCTTCATATGTTTAAATTCGAGATGCTTCCCTTCCTATATTGCTTTTATGGTTTTCGATATTATTTTGATTCCTAGCTGCTGGTTTGGCATGTAATGATATTACTTAAACTAGTGTTCTTTATTTCTAAATAGTTTGGTTGTTTCATAATATGTACTTTCTTTCTCTTTGTGTTTTTCCACATGTATGGAATAAATTACAGAAATTAGCATGTTGTGTATTTTTTGTGTATTCCATCTGCAATAAATATGTTCATTCATGGACCTATTTGTACCTTTAAATTTTGTCTTATTGTTACACTCTTTTAATAAATGAATCTTGGGAGGGGTTCTTCACCTTCAGAGTTATTAAAAAAGGTGCAACATTATGCCTTTGTAACATTTCTATGAAAAAAGGTAGTTTGAGTACTGTATATAGACATTAAAGAAGACGTTTTACCTCTTTTTAGATATAAGCTAACATGTTTTCCTCATTTCCCACTTTGATGACACTTACTTCCTACTCATTTAGTGGCATCCTATTAATTTTGTTACAGTAATTCATTTCAGTCTTCTTTCTCTTGCTTAACCACTCCTTATTGTATGCATATATAGATATATATTAAGTATGTTTCATGCCACACATACTAACCATCCAAATGTTGCGCTTCGATATTATGTGGTTTGAAGTTTCTGCTTCCATTTTAATCATTCACCAGTGTTAGATAATGACAGTGGCTGGATCCATAGAATTTGTTGTGTAGGGAGAGGATACTCATGGTATGCCTGGTCTTGTCAACCATTTCTTGATTGAATCACCTGGTCTAACTTCAAGCATGACAATTGTAGAGCATAGAGTTACCAAGTTTCTGCCAGTATGAAAATGATCCTCCAAGTTCAAAGTGGATATGAAGTCATCCATGAGAAAACGGGTCTTATTCATTAATAATTGTATTTTTTTATATAAGGATTTTTGAAATTGTAATTAACATCTTGTACATTGTCAAATTTAATGATATTTTATATTTTATATACAATATTTCTAATTTTCAGTTATTTTTATTATATTTTTGTATAATAAATTATACAACAAAAAATCTATATATTACATACAATAATATGAATTGAAAATGACACCAATAATTATAATTATAATTATAAATAAATTATAATTGACATGATATAACATTTAATTATAATGAATATTAAAAATTTGACTACATTTTACAAAATCTAGCTAAAAACATTTGGTTACGATTAAAATGTAGCTAATAACTTTTAGCTACAAAAACAAAGCGTAGCAAAAGGTTATTGGTGACAATTTAACAAAATGTTGCTTATAGGTTTTAGCTACGAAATTAAAGTGTAGCAAAAATGCCCACAGTGTTCTGCTACAAAGATTTCACGATATTTTTTGTGACGAATGTAGCGACGATTTTATTACTTTTAGCGACAAATTTTTTCGTAGCTAAAAGTGTCTTTTGTTGTAATGTTTACACATGTTGTAATTAATATTTGTCCAAGGGGCATAATGTTAAGATTTATAAAACTTTTATTAAATAATTAGAAATTAAGGGTTTTATAAAATTAAGGTTAAAAAATTGAATTTGTTATGGATTAAAGATTATAAAGAAGTTGAATAAAATATCTGGTTAAATGAACCAAGGTCTAGTGAGGAAAATGAGTCCTAATCAGTATAAGCTAGTTGTTTATTAAGCCTATGACGAGGAGGTTCAATAAGATTATACTATAAATAACTACTAAGGTCTCTTACTGCTTACTCAAGTAAGTTTGTGAACGTACAATTTTTCTGATTTGTTAAGAGGTCTATGCATAAAAAAAGTGTAGAAAGACATTAACGTCTTTTAGTATACTAAATAAAATACATAAATTTTTGTAAAATCAAAGTCTTCATTTACTGTCATTTAAAATGATTAATATAATAATAATTAAAATGTTTTTAAAATAATATATTATTAATTTAGACACAATAAGTAAATATGATAAATAATAAAATAATAATTTTACAAATTTTATTTTAATAATTATTTTAAAATAGTTGTCTTTTTAGGAGACCTTTTACTTTTGAAAGATAAAAATGCAGAATTATTGTCAAATCTTAAGTGCAAAAAGCTTTCCAATTTTAAATGTTGCAAAGATATATTTTTAATGAGAGTAATGCTTAGAGAAGATTCAAATAAGTCCTTTTAGAAGACAAGTTCTTAGCAAGACTACCTCCTCTACTAGGTGAAAAGGTGAGGAATAAAATTAAAAGAACTCATAATGACCAAATCCCCTACAACAGACTAGCCTATGGTGAGCTTATTAGTTAACCCAATGAGAACGTCTAAAACTTTCCTAAACATAAAACTCCATAAATAATCAAAATACTAAATGTTCAAAACCAAAAAAGAATTAGGAACTTTTTATCAACAATTTAATATTTCCGAAAGCATTAGCAAAAAATCTTGTAGAGACTATAGTAATGGCCAATGTAGTAAAACTAGAAAAAAAATTCCCGTACAAAAAATATAGGAAACTCTACAAAAAGCCTAAGACTAATGGGAAATATGCGAACAAACACCATAACGTTCCTTCAACATCAAAATTTAGAAACATAACGTGCTATAGGTGCAATAAAAAAGGTCACACAAATAGATACTGTAAGATCATAGAAAAATCCAAAAATTAGATTTAGATCAAGAAACATTAGAAAAAATTCAAGCCTTAATGATTTCCAATAGTAAGTTCTCTGAACAATATTCTAGTGCAAATTTTGAAAACGAAGTCATAGGATTAGAAACCAATAGTTTAATAAGTAATAGTGACACGTTAAAACAATCAGATTTAGAAAAACAAGTCAATATGTTGATCAAAGACAAAATTTTCTTTTAGAAGTAATAAAACACATTCAAAAGCCGCAATTACAAAAAGAATATTTGCAAAAACTCCAATAATCCTTTTAAACCCCTAGTTAAAGCCCATCTTCAACATCCTAGAATACCTAAAATTTGACCAACATCTTAGACAAGGCAAAGAAAAACAAAAACTTAGAACTTACTCTTTTTAGACCATACTAAGAAATCACATTGATAAAACAAGAATTGAAAATACTTGAATAAAAACAAAATAAGAAAGTGAGTCAGATGAAGAAATTAATGAAAACCTTAAAGTCAACAATGCCAAAAAATTACTTGAAGATTTTCTTTTCATCTGTGACCAAATTACCTCCTAAAAATATTTGATTAGGATAACCTTTAAGTTAAGCAAAGACTTTAATTATTTTACACATGAGCTAATTTAAACTGCATTAAGCAAGGAATAATCCTTAGAAAATTGTTGCAAAAGACCCAAAAAGGACTTAAATCTGTTAATAACTCAAAGCTTATGACAAACCATAAAATGGATGCCTATATTTGCCAAGGTTAATTTTTTGTGAAAACTTCCTTTGTAATCGTAGAGGACATACACCATACAGTTATCTTACTAGCCCCTTCATAAAACTAATTAAACGTTAGATTGTAAGTCACAATAGCATCTAAAAAAAAATCAACAATAAAAATTGTGCTTTCCTTGCGTAGAAAAATAAAAAACTAGGAACATCAACCTAATCAAAGCTTTTTCCATTTATGCAAACCAATTGAACAACATCATTTGCGCAAAAAAAAGAGAGACATATTTGAAGAATGATGTTGCAACATAAAGGATAGAAAGTCAATTACAATGTGATCAAACAAAACACAAGATTAGAAATTTATATAAAGTTATCGAAAGTAAAATGGATTCTAATTTGTCAAATGCATTTTGAAATAGAAAACAACACATTGTGGATTTGCCTTATGAAAAGGATTTTGATGAAAAACAAATCCCAACGAAAGTCAGGCCTATTTAAATGAACAAGGAGCTAGAACAATTTTATAAAAAGAGATCAATGACTCATTAGGGAAAAAGTTAATTTATGTATCTAGATCTGCTTGTAGTTATGTAGAATTCTATATGAACAAAATTTCGAAAAAAGGGAGGAGTTCTTATGTTAGTTATCAACTACAAACCTCTCAATAAAGCCTTAAAATAGATTAGGACTCCTATTCTAAACATAGATGATTTGCTTTAAAGATTATTCAACCTACAAATCTTTTCAAAATTTGACATGAAATCTGGATTTTGGCAGGTCTAAGTAGATCCCAAAGATAGGTACAAAATCACTTTTACTGTCATATTTGGTCATTGTGAGTAGACTGTAATGCCTTTCAGATTAGAAAATGCCCCTTCTGAATTCCAGAGAATTATGAACAAAGTATCTGCCCTTTATTCTGAATTCTGCATTGTTTACATTAACCATGTCTTGATTTTTTTTCTTCATCTTTAAAACAACATTTCAAATACATCAAGACATTCATTCACATAATTATAAAAAATGGAGTAGTGTCAAAAACCAAACTTAGCCTTTTCTATATCAAGGTTAGGTTTCTAGTATACTATATCCATAATGGCTCCATCAAACTTATTGAGAGAACCTTAAAATTCAAAAACAAATTCCTTAATAAGATTCCAGATTAAAAAATTAGTTGTAAAGGTTCTTAGGAAGCCTCAATTATGTTTTGGATTTTTATCCTAACCTAAATAGACTTTGCAAACCTCTTCATGATACGCTGAGAAAAAGTCTAAAACCTTGGTCAGAAAAAACACGTGAACTTAGTGAACCAAATTAAACAAATGGTCAAAGATATTCCCATTTTGCACTTCCCAATTGCCTTTAAAATTGTAGAAACATATGCTTCTGATCTAGGATACGAAGGTATCTTAAAGCAAAAGGTGAATGGCAGAGATAAAATAGTCCAATACATATGTACACATTGGAACCTACTTAAAGTAATTATTCAACAATAAAACAAGAAAATTTGTCCATTGTTTTATGCATTTCAAATTTTCAAGGTAATTTATTGAATCAAAAGTTTTTACCTTGTATTGATTTTAAGTCTCCAAAAGAAGTTTTATTAAAATATGTTCAAAATATCGCTTCAATAAAGATTTTTGCCAAATGATAGCAATTTTGAGTATCATTAATTTTGACATTGAATTTATTAAAGGTGAAGCGAACCCCATCCCTGGTTTACTAACCAAAGAATTTTTGCAATACGGAACTTGATTCCAAGAGCAAAAACCCCTTCCAAAGCCTTGACTAAAAACCCAAAGATCAAAGTGAGCCCATCTCCTACCATGCGAGTCTATCTACTTCAAAACCTTCCCCTTCAAAGCCCATAACTATATAACCAATGAAAACTTGGGAAGAGACACTAGAGGAAGGAAAAAAACAATTCCTTTTCTACCAAAAATCCAAGGTAAGACTTTATCCAATATGATGGATATTTCTGAGCGGTTGAAGCATTTTTCAAAAACCCCAAAGTTGACTATAGCTCTAAGAGATTCACTTGACGAGTGCTTATAAAAAGCAAACTCAAAAATGATTGTTAAAAGTACAACCAAAAAAATGGTTTTACATAAACCAAAACCTAAAGAAATTTCATCAACAAGCTCTTCAAAAGATTTGCGAATTTTGAAACAAAAATCTTTTAAAGTAACTTATTTAAAAAGGAACATTTTCAAACCATTTTGACAATTGAAAATGAATTTTATGACCTGGACCCTTTTAAAGTGATAAACAATGTTTTTCAAAAGGCAAAAAGGGAAAAAATAGCTCTGATGTTTATTTTTCTATCAGACCATTAAAAAATTTGAAAGGGGCTCTAACAATCCTAATGCTAGTCAATACTTGAATTTCCATCCAGGAGTGATCAGAGCAAATAGGTTCTCCAAATAGTGTAAAAGAAGTAGTATATTGCTGATTCACCATAACTTTATCCAAAATTTTCCTTATGAAATAATCCCCTTATTGCTTGTTGCTTCAAGTATAAAGATAACCTACATGTCTCAAATCCTCCAGATTGGTTATTTGGATGATTTCTGCTAGTTCTCTATCTACTCCTTTTACTTTAATTATGTTGTCTTCTACTTCCACTAGAGATAAGATGCAATTATAATCTCCTACCACAGCCTAAGGGCCATTGATTGTCAACAGCTCCCTGGAATTCACAATTAAGGTGTATTATTTGGTCAGAAATGACATCACCAAGGGCTTCTTTATGGTGTCTTAAGTTGGATAAGGGCCTTATCTAAAACAAAGGAGACATAAAACAAAAATAGAAGCTAGGAATGAAGAAATAGCAAAAAGGGAACATAGAGGACAAAAAAAAAACTAAGAAACGTAGATTCATTGATGGAGAACAAAAGCACAACAGGAGAAATAAAAATGAAAAAGAGATAGTTAAAAATATTTTAGGTTTGGTTTTGAAAACCTGTTGTAGTAATTAGCAAAAACAATGTTTTTGTGTGACCTTAATTATGAAGAGAAGAAAGAAAAAAAATTAACTTAAGCTTTGAAGGAGTCTGAATAAATCTTATAAGGAAGAAGATGATGAAAAAGAAAACGTTGAAGAAGAAGAAGAATCATGACTCCTTCAATCAATCTGCGCAATTTTAAATTTTAATAAAATCGATCAATTTGCATTGTAACTGACCAATTTTGAAATTTTTATATTTAACAAAACTGTCTAGCTGACTAGTTCCTAATAAATTCGGTGAAACCAGCCTATTGATTCGATTTTATATTATCTTTATTACTTTTATATGTTCACGTTTTAGACCACAAATATTAAGAAATTTGAATGAGAAGAACATAATAAAAGGAAAAACAAGTGATGGAAAGATAAAATAGACGAAATTGTCAAAAAACAAAATGAGATATCAAAGAAAAATCAAAATATAAGCTTCATCCACACTTAACAATCTATTAGAATCATTTAGACATATCTGCTATATAATTGCTCTCTATAACACGATACTTTGCCTTCTCTCTACAACATGCCTCCTTCATCCCAACATTGCTCCAACCACTTGTTAGCTTTCCACCTT
>JAOSBL010000004.1:4247597-4261790 GCA_027568915.1 Erythroxylum roraimae | reverse complement strand
TAGTGGTGATTTTATTTTATGAAAGAGACTAAAGAATTACAAAAGGAGTAGGCATATTCACATATCAAATTTAAATGCTTTGACTAAGTACTTTTGCAATTGCTTTTGATAATATACATAACAAAGCTTAGTAGTGCTAAATATAATTGTGTCAAAATCACTCTAAAACCAACTTTGATCCTCTCAATAAACTTTACCATTATTCCCTAGTTAAATCTTTTCGTTTCTTTATTTTGGCCATCTTCACATGGAATGAAACATACTATTGATAACGTCCAAGTTTTAGAAATCTAAGTGTCATTACTCAAACCTTGTTGCTCTTCTACCATCAATAAGACTCAAAACCAGGAAACTATAAATGGTAATATACGAAGGCCATGATATATAACTTATATAAAATTTAGCATCATCATGATAACAATTAAAAAACACAAAGTTTGAGCTCAGATTTGTTCGTTTATGAAGAGAAGAAAAAATAAGGGCACGCTTTGAATTATTCTTAAAGAGAAGAATTGCATATTTCTTTCTAGAATTTAATGTGTGTTCATATTATGAATGTCTCTAGCATTCAAATAATCAAATTATCTACTCATATTTCCTTTTTGAATATATTTTCAAAATCATTGTATGAGGCTTTTTTTTTCTATTGTCACTTATACTGAAGAAATCTTGAGAGAATATAAATGGTTCAAATAATTGTGTGAAAATAGATAAAAAGAATGGGGCATGTAATGATATATTAAAGATGCATTTAATCTCATTAATAGTTGAAGAAGTGAAGAAAGAAAATCAAAGAACTAATATCTTTTTCAAATTCGGTTGGAAGAATATTAAGACAGGTTTTAGAAAAATCATTAAAGAGTATATTGATGTCCAATTGAAGTTAGTACAATAAATGAATGTTAAAAAAATCTATTTAAGGTAAAACATTTCTTTTCTTATTGCTATATCCTTTTTTTTCTTATGTAAAATTTTCATCATTATAAATGTATAAAATGGATCTTAGGTTTTAAAAATATATATGAAAAGAAATACTACTACAACTAGTTTGAATATATATCTTTCAACTAAATCTCCTCTAAACAGTGCAAAAAAGGAGCATAGAATTAAAGTTACTGAAGTATGTTCTTTCAATGAAAAATAAGCTCAAGTTGAAAGTTTTCCTATTAAGAAAGAAAAATCTTTAAAAAGAAGAAAAAAGAGACATGCTATATCATTTTATAAATGTCTTATTTATAATTGGTGAATGGTAGAAATAAAAACTGATTTACTTTAGACAAAATAGGGACAACATCATCCACAAAGAAATTAAAGGAGGAATTTGAAACTTCATTAATTAATCAAGATGTTAATACAATGGTAGAATATTTCAAGTATTTCCATAATTTGGATGTCAAGAATGTGTAATAAAGGAAAAGTAATATGGCTTTACACGATTATCTACTTCCTAGTAAGATTTTTATGAATATGCAAAATATAAGGAAGACGGATCGGGTTTCATCTCTTTAGTTATATTTTCATATTATTGTGTATCAAATAATTATTAGTTGAAGCATTTTTATATTAATAGTTATCCCAATATTTAAGCATATTAGGTATATGTTTTGTATAAACATTTTGAATAAACATTTGATAAATTTCTTAGATTAATGTTACTTATTTTAATGTTTGACAATAGCTTTAGCATTTATATTTTAATGTCTTTATCAATTATTAATAGGTGACCTCTTTATTGATTTTGAATCAAATTCAGAAGATGAAATGGTCAAAACAATTTTGATTTCTCTAGTGGAAAAAGAGTGCGAATATTTTCATTTACACAACCAACTATGTAAAACTTTTGCTTTATTAGGTCATGATTAAATATTAAAACTTTTAAATGGAAACCTTACAAAGATTTATGAGAACTTAAGAATGAGCAAGGCAATCTTCTTGAACTCATGCGATGATTTAAAAAGTTCATAAGACTTAAACCTAAGTAGTCATTTGATTGTGAAGGAACAAGTTATATATTTTTTAAGACAATAAGAATAGAGACAGCTAGAGTCAACTTACAACATTTTAAACTTCAACTTGAAAAAGTTCAAAGTATTTTTGCTATGTCTTATATGTAGTTAATTGTTTTATAAAAAAATTTATCACTCCACCATTTTTTACAATTACACCTCCTAAGATTTGGTATACAAATACTTTTCATATTTTGAGGAATATTCATATATTTCATTAATATTTTTATTATGTAATTATATTTAATTAATCACTTTAATAATATAATTTTACTTTCTAAGATTGTATAAAAGAAATAGATGGTATACATATTAATGTGTATGTTCTAACTGATGAATAAATACCATATATGATTAAAATAATTAATTTAACCTAAAATATCATTTCTTTCATCGTATAAAGGTGAGAGGTATTATTTATAAGATTATAGAGGAAGAGAAAGACCTTAAGGTCTACACGAATTGTTTAACTATAGGCATTTTTCACTAAAAAATATTATTCAAAGATGTTTTAGTGTTCTAACAGTAAGATTCCGTTTACTTTTGAGCATGCTTTGTTATGATATGAAGCAGAAAAAATATATCGTTATTTCTTGTTGTGTTATACATAATTTTATTAGAATATATTAGATAACGCAATGAATTATTTGACGGTTGTACTAAATATGATGAGCAAATTGTGGACAATGTAAATGAAGATGTAAACTCTCAAGTAGAGTATAACATCAATCTAACACAACTTCGAAGTATATTTCAAAAGCAAACTAAAATTGATAAACATATGTGGAATGATTATATTAATTAAAGCTATAATTGATGTTTCTTTTTGTAAGCGATACCATGATCATATTTTAAAACATTATAGCATGTGAACATCTTTAACTGTTTAATTAGAATGAGTTAATTTAATTTTTATATTAGACTCTTATTATATTAAATTGATATATAAATTTCTTCAGTTTTATTAAATATTTATACCTTTTCATTTCAAATAATAATGAGAATAAATTAATTTAAGAATACAATTTTGTTGCGTTAAAAATGAACTAAATTAAAATTTAATAGTAACCTTTAATAATACTATAAGAACAAAACAAAAAGGAAAGCAAATAATTTTTATTTTTAGATTTTATTACAACTTTCAACCATTTTGTTTTTGAATTTTTATTACAAATCTCAACTAAACATGCTTTTTTTTCTCAATAGAATGATCAAGACAGTATTGTTTTTTTACATGGAGAAGAATACAAATATTTTCATTTACGGAAACAACCATGTAAAAATTTTTGCTCTATCACGTCAAAATTTAATATTTAAACTTTTGAATGAGAATCTTATAAGGATTTATGAGAACTTAAAAATGAGCAAGACAATATTCTTGATCTTATGTGATGAGCTAAAAGGTTCAAGAGGCTTAAACCCAACTAATCATTTAATTATGGAGGAACAAATTACAATAAACAATAAGGCACAGCGAGAGAACTAGTGTGAATACAAAACCCTTTAAATATTTGACTTGGATAATTTCAAAGCAGCTTCACAAAGTCTTATATACAGTTAATTGTCTTGAAAAAAGTCATTATTCTACTATCTGCTATCAATACACCTCCTAAGATTTATCATAATTCAAAATGCTTTCCATATTTTCATGTATATTCATATACATTATTTTTTTAATTATTTCTTTATAGCTAATTAAAAATGTTAATAATATATTTTTATTTTGTAAGATTGTATAGGAGCAATAGGTGGTGCATATATTGATCTGCATATTTCAACCGATAAAATATATATATATATATATAGGTAAAATAATTGACCAATCTAAAATGTTATGTATTGTTAATCATTTAACACTCGTTTCATATATATAATAGCTGCATGAGAAGGTACTGTAATTGACTTTATAATTCTTTTATAAACAATAATAAATCCAGAGAACCAATTTCTTATGTCACCATAAGGTATTATATTATTTTAAATAAATGCAGTAATAGCCATTATTTTTATAAGGGTTTCATTAATATTATGTTCTTTATGTGTTTAGGTAATTTCTATTTTGTTAACTTAGATCATATTAATATGCCTCAACTTTTTCACTCTATCAAGGTGAAATATATGATTCGCAAGATTATAAAGAAAGAGAAAGACTTTAAAATCTATAAGAATTGTTTAACTATATGCATTTTTATTGAAAAATGTTATTAAAAGATAATTTAACGTTTTATTCCGTGGACTTTTGAGCATTTCCAATTATGATATAAAGAAGCAAAAGTTTTTCATTATTTCTTATTGCATTATACATAATTTTATTAGAATATATGTTAAAAGCAATGACTTATTTGACGTTTGTACTAAAATTGAAGAGTAAGCTACAAATTCTCAAATGAAGTAGAATATTGTTGCAACACAACTCTAGAGTCTTGAAAACAAGACAAAATTGCTAGATTCAAGTGAAATGATTATATTAATGAAAGGTATAATTGATTGATGTTCCTTTTGGTAAGTTATACTACTATTATGTTATAAAGAATTGTAGTATGATGAACATTTTTAATTATTTGATTGGTATAGGTTAATTTAATTTTTATATTTTATATTAGACTTTTATTATATAAAATTAATGTATAAAGTTCTTTAATTATATTAAATATTCATACCTGCTGTGTCAAATAATAATGAGAATTAATTAGTTTAAGAATATGATTTGATATATTAAGAAATGAATCAAACTAAAATTTATATTAACATTTGATAGTAATAAAATAAAATAAAAAGATGAAGAAACCAAATAAGTTTTTATTATAAATTTCAACTATATATACTTTTTTACTTTTAATTATAAATTTCAACCTTCACTATTTTAATCCTATTTTTGCCTCAAATCAACGTAGTTTTAACAAACAAATATTACACTCTTGCCAAGGAACAATCTTGGTTGTTTTCGCTCCAAAATAATATTATTCTAACATAAAACAATATTAATTTAGAGTTAAAACAAGATTAGAGTAGGATAATTTATTTTATGTGTAAACAAGCATAAAACCAAGTCATTTTGAGACAACATCAATGTTTGAATCGAATAATTAGAGCAGAGTTTCTGAACCACACATTGATCGATCACCTTGACTGACCATTAAACATGATAATAGTGAATTCGACTTTACAGCAGTCTATGCTAGCCCGCAAATGGCCGCTCAAATGCTACTCTGGCCAGTCTTAAGTTGGATCGGAAATTCTATCAGTAGACCTTGGATTGTCGGCGGGGATTTTAATGCCAAACTAGATCCTACAGATAAATGTGGAGGGGCCAGCTCAACCAGAGTGGTGAACAAATCTTTTCAAGATTGGGTGTACGGGTGTGGGCTTCATGACCTGGGTTTTATTGGCTCCAAGTTTACGTGGACAAGAGGAGTGATCCAAGCCAGGTTGGATCGAGTCTTTGGCTCAACAGCTTGGCTTCAGGAATTTCCTAATATGGTGAACCACCACTTACCCTTTATGGGATTCGATCATCATCCCATGCTGCTTCATTTACACAGAGACTCTCCTTGTAAAATAGGAATCCCAGGGTTTAGATTCCAGAATGTTTGGCTTACACACCCCAGTTTTGACGATGTGGTCACGGAGTTTTGGCTACCTGCTGAGGGGACGATGAGTAAATTTCTAAGTGCTTTCTCCAAACATCTGTTGAGATGGAATAAAGTGGACTTCGATAATCTTTTCCATAGGAAAGAAAGACTAGTAGCACGTCTAGAAGGCATTCAAAGGGCACTGGCAGCTCACACCACAGATGATTTACTGGCCTTGGAGGATAAACTGTGTGAAGATCTGACCCAAGTACTTTATGAGGAAGAAATTTTCTGGCACCAACGAGCCCGATGCTAATGGATCTCGAAAGGCGACCGGAATATAAAATATTACCACACCCTTACCCTTACTAGAAGAAAGAGGATGAAGATAGAGCGCCTTATCGATTGGAATGGCATGTCTATATCAGATCAGGACCAATTGGGTCTAATTGCCAGAAATTTCTTTGTCCATCTCTTTACGGTCGATGAAGGCACTATACCATATTTTCTGATCTCGGGTGCTTTCCCTTCGATCTCAGAGGATGGGCTATGTGACCTCAATTGACCGATCCACGAACTCGAAGTCATAAAGGCGGTCTTCGATATGAACCTTAATAAAGCTCCGGGGGTCGATGGTTACAATGCTTTATTTTTTCAAAAACAATGGAGTCAGGATGGGCCCAGCGTAGTAGATTACATTAAGGAAGTATTTAGCTTAGGTCGGTGGGAGGAGGACTTAAATCAAACCATACTGATTCTAACTCCGAAAATCCCCACCCCTACTAGTATGTCTCACTTCCGTCCGATTAGCCTATACACGGTGCTGTATAAGATGATTTCAAAAATCATTGTCAATCATCTCAAGAATCAGATGGAGCATCTTGTGACAGAGACTCCATGTAGCTTTATTCCTAGACGGAAAATTATTGATAATATCATCATCGCTCAGGAAGTCATCCACTCGATGCGCAAGAAAAAGGAGAAAACCAGCTATTTTGCCATCAAGGTAGACTTGGAAAAAGCTTATGATAGACTCCGTTGGGATTTTATCCAGAACACACTACTGGACATTGGACTTCCGGATCATCTTATTAATGTCATTATGAAGTGTGTTACGACAGTTACAATGCAAGTCGCTTGGCAAGGTACTCCAACGAATCCTTTTCGGCCCTCACGTGGTCTTCGGCAAGGTGATCCGCTATCACCTTACCTTTTTGTGTTGTGCATGGAAAGGCTCGGACATCTAATTTCCCAAGTGGTGGCTCACAGACTCTGGAATTCATCTGAGCGCTGCCGGACCGCTCATATCTCATCCCTTTTTTGCAGATGATCTGGTTCTTTTTGCTGAAGCCACGGAGTCCCAAACGCGTATTATAGCTCATACCCTGGCGGTGTTTTGTCAATCATCAGGATAAAAAGTCAACCTTGAAAAGACTAGAATGTTTTTCTCCGAAAATGTCTCCCCAACTACAGTGCAACGACTCAGCCAACTCCTGAACTTCACAAATACAAATAATCTTGGGAAGTACTTAGGAGTCCCGCAGATTCATGAGCGGATCATAAGGAGTACCTATCAGCATATCTTGGCTAATGGCAGGAAAAGATTATGTCACTAGCTGAGAGAGTTACTTTAACTCAATCAGTTTTTTCGGCTCTCCCCACTTACACTATGCAAACAGTACGTCTCCCGCGACACCTTTGTGATGAGTTGGAGCGCATCATAAGAGATTTTATTTGGGGATCAACGTGTGACCACAGGAAGATGCACCTCGTTAAATGGGAGACAGTGTGTCAACCCAAGAAAGTGGGTGGTCTCGGTCTAAAGCGTGTTTGTTTTACAAATGACGCCCTTTTGACTAAGCTGGGCTGGGCGTTAATCACAAAGCCCACAGCTTTTTGGGTTCGTATTTTAAGGGCTAAATATAGGCTTGCTCTCACCTTTCTCCTGCTCAATATAGATAGACCGTGGGCTTCCGTTATCTGGAGAGGCATCTTCGCAACTTGGCACTTTGTTCGCCAAGGCCTAAGGTGGACACTGGGCAATGGGAGAAAAGTGTTATTCTGGTTGGATAATTGGGCTAACGGTTAGGGACCGCTTATTTCAGTAGTGACCTCACCTCTTCCCGAAAGCGTCCTTTACGCCACAGTCGAAGACTGTCTCCGGCAGTGGCACCTGTTTCAGCAGTACCTCCCTTCCACAGTTTGTCTGGATATCGCAGCGATTCATCTCAATCCAGCAAACACTGAGGAAGATATCATTATTTGGGGTCAAACAACGCATGGGAGATTTTCAACAGATTCCGCCTACGATTTAATCGAAGGCAATACCACACCTGAGACTAGTAACCTTTGGGATTTAATCTGGAAATGGACAGGCCCCCAGAGGATTAAGGCGTTCTTTTGGTTAATGGGGAAGAAAAAGCTGCTGACCAATCACCAAAGAATGGTCAGACACCTCACTTTGGATAGCAGATGTCACTTCTGTGGGACTGAAGAGTCCACTTTGCATGCTCTTCGGGACTATCGTCAAGTGAAAGATTTCTGGTGTAAATTTTTCGCTGTAGTGATTGACACGGAGTTTTTTCATCAAAATATGGAGCAGTGGGTTAAATTAAACCTTACGAAACAATCTCACCTGCGGCAGATTCATTGGACTATAATCTATGGAGTCGCCTGCTGGTTTTTGTGGAGATGGCTGAACAAAAGCATCTATGAAGTTGATTTTGAGTGGCCAGCAGACGAGCCTAGGGCAGTTATGGACTATGCAAATTGGAAAGTTCGCGCAAGAGTAGTAGAAAGTTGTGTCTATAGAGATCAGGGCCTACCTGTCGGTCATCTTACGGGTTGGACCAAACCGATTGAGGGGTGGGTCAAACTTAATACCGATGGGGCGGTCAAACATGAGCCAAATATTATTGTTGCCGGGGGATTGATTAGGGATTGTCATGGACAGTGGTGTGGGGGCTTTCTCCACTATTTCGGACGAGCCTCGCCGATAGCTGCTGAACTCTGGGCAGTCCGCTCAGGACTTAATCTAGCCTGAACACTTGGCTATTGCCGAGTGATCGTCGAAGTCGATTCGTTAGAGGTGATCAATATTCTCTCCTCTTCTTTTATACCTTCGACTGAGTATTCCTTCTTGGTGACAGGTACCCGAGACTTACTTCATCGTGCGTGGGAGGTGAAGGTTCAGCACGTGTATCGTGAAGGGAACTAGTGTGCAGATAGTCTAGCCTCTCTTACCGCGCGCTCAAGCCCCGGACTCCATATTCTTCAGGAGCCTCCGACTCTAGTCATGACTCATCTTCACCGTGATCAACACCGAATTTTGTACCATAGATCGCTGTGTTAATTAGGATGTGATTTGGGTTTTCTTTCATTTGAAAAAAAAAAAAAGCAATCCCCGAGACCCGGATTCATTTTACAAAGTATAGACTCCGCCGTAAAGTAACACTAGCGTCTCATATTTAGACTAGTTCCGCGATGGAACTCGATGTGTTGACTGTTGGGGGTTGTCGGATGACAGAACCAGAGAACAGAAAAACCACAAAGAAAGCAAATCTCAGCCCACAAATTCCCTTTAAAACACTCCCTTCACCGGTACGCTAAATTTCGCTCAATCTTTTAACTCCTTTATACTTATCTGCTAATTTCTCCCATTAGTCTTACTACTTTCTGTGACAAAATTTGTACCTTTTACTCTCTTCCTCACTTCCATTTGACTTTCGAGCTCATTAGTTTGTGATCTTCTGGATCTGACTTTTTAAATTTTGGGTTTATGGTTGTTGTTGCTGAGTCGTTAACCTGGTTCTTAGTGGATAGATTCGTCGACCTCGTTCCCGCTTGTAGGATTTATAATTGATTGCCACCCCCAATTTGCTGCCGTTGTTTCCACCTTTAAACTCGTGGTTGCAGGATTGCAGAATTCTGGAAGTAAATTGTTAAAAATTGAACGGTGGTGGGTTTTCTGGGGTCACCGACTATGTGCATTTTGTTTTCCAGTTGTTATTTCTGGTAGACATGAGATATTCTCATGTAATGATTGTACCCAATTCCCCTTGTACGTGGCACCAAGATCGTTCATTTGAGTTAGGGATACAAAAGGTCGATGCATTCTCAACATATCGCTTCTTCCATTTTTTGTTTTTAGAAGAAAGTTCAGTTAGTAGTATCATAATTCAGAGATGCTCACAGTACAATGCAAAAGTTTCGATTTTGCCATCTTTGTACTCCTCTCGACCCCTTAAAATTGAGATGCATAGATCTCACAAGCTACGTCTCTTTATCTTCTTTCAAGTACCATGATAAGTACGCAATAGTGCTTGCATATCTGGTGCTTTGCTTGTTTACCTTGTTTGGGAATATGGAGAGTTTTTCCTCGAGTGCTTGGATCATCTCAAGCTTAAATTTCTTAGTTCTACCCACCTTGGCCAACTTCGTGCATTGTGCACATTCCTTGAGGTTCATAAATTTTCCTTGATTAATTCATTAAGCTTACAGTTACTTTAGGGGCCATTTAACTGCAGCTATTGGATTAGAGGATTTTGTGCCCCAAAAAATCATGAGAGAAGGCACAGAACTTGAGGAACGGGTGGATCTTGAGGATCAAAGTTATATGGAAGAGATTGATGAAGATGTTGAAGATCAACTAGATGAAGATGGAGATGATGATACGGGAGATACATCTGGTGAAGAAAATGATGAAGGGGATTATGATGATTCAAAGACTGGAGATGATCAGAAAGATGAATTGCTGGAGATGGATAAAAGCAATGTTGAACGTGATCATCTGCAAAATGAAGAAAAGCCCTTTGCTTCTATCAGTGAAGAAGAAAAGGAGAAGCATGCTCAACTTCTTTCTCTTCCTCCCCATGGCTCAGAGGTCTTCATCGGTGGACTTCCTAAGAATACATCAGAAGATGATCTGAGGGACCTCTGTGAGCCCATAGGCAAAATTTTTGAGGTGATATATGTCTTGATTTTGGCATGTAGGATCTGTTCTTTTCTAGCATTTATTGAATTTCAACTTTTCTCCTGCAGATAAGGATTGTAAAGGATAAGGAAACTGGTGAATGCAAAGGTTTTGCTTTTGCATCATTCAGGTCTAAGGAAGCTGCTCAAACAGCTATTGAAGAGATCCATAGCAAAGAATTCAAGGTAAGAAGGCCATTGTGTTGTAATTAGTTCAGTCTAATCATCTTTATCTTAGTTTGAGAAAATTTTCCTTGTTGTAGGGAAAAACCTTAAGGTGCTCTCTATCAGAAACTAAAAACAGATTGTTTGTTGGTAATGTGCCGAAGAGCTGGATAGAAGATGAGTTCAGAAAAGTAATTGAGGGGATTGGTCCTGGAGTGGATGTTATTGAGCTCATAAAGGTGGAGCCTTGAATTGAATGTAGATTTTGTTTTACTTTATGAATGTGTAAATTTTGTAAATTTCTAATAATCAAATTTCCAATGCTGATTATTCTGTCTACTACAGGATCCTCAGATCCCAAGCCGTAATCGTGGTTTTGGTTTTATCTATTATTACAATAATGCCTGTGCTGATTATTCCCGACGGAAGATGTTAGCTGAAGATTTTAAGCTGGATGGAAATACCCCAACTGTCAGCTGGGCTGATCCCAAGGCCAATCCTGACCATTCTTCTGCTGCTGCCCATGTATGTATTGAAAGATATCCAAAGAAACTGGGGCTATGGCATTTAACATTTTAACACCATACGTGATTGTTTGCATTAATCTTGCATGATAGCATGTGATGGTTTAAGCCAGTTCTTTGGTTGCTGGCAAGTTTGTGCCCAAAAGTCATGGCTGCATTCGGAAATTTATCTGCTTTAGAGTCACATTTCAGGTTCAATAATGTGTCCCAATTTCATATTCTTCTTCGACCTTTTTGTCATTAGGCTCATAAACAATGCTCACTTAACTCTTAATAAAGGAGAAATAAGTTTTTTGAAAACAATAACTTGACTCAATTTAGTTGTCTTACTGTACACATTTTTGTTGATTAGGTCAAGGCTCTGTATGTGAAAAACATACCGGAGAACACTTCATCGGATAAATTGAAAGAACTATTCCAGTGCCATGGAGAAGTGAGAAAAGTTGTTATGCCACCTGGAAAAACAGGAAAACGAGATTTCGGTTTCATTCATTTTGCTGAGAGGTCAAGTGCATTGAAAGCAGTTAAAGATACAGAGAAATATGAAATTGATGGTAATTTGTCACATCCATGGCGTGAATGCATAAGGATCTAGAATTTATTCCATTGAAGCTTCGTTTGCATCACGTTAATGGAGCGTATGTCTATTGGTCTTTAGCAAAAAATTGGGCCTCTATGTTAATTTTGTCAACAGAAAATCACATTAGAAAAATGTTCTTGAACTATTAAATTTCAATCCCGTGAAGAAATGTAGATTTGCTTATTAGCATGGTGGAAATCTGTAGTAGGTAATTTGTCAACATATTGTGCCATCGGCCATGTATATAGTAATAGCTTTCTTGTTTTTGATGCTGTGGAAAACATATTCTTTGTGATGAAAGACTGAAAACCCATTTTTCTGCCTTTTTCTTTTTGCACGGGTACTTCTGCTTCACCTGGATCTGAAGTTCTGTTTGTCTCTATAAATGAACTGCAATCATAGGCCAAGCTTTGGAAGTCGTCCTTGCTAAGCCCCAGGCTGATAAAAAACCAGATGGTGCTTATTCTTATAACCACGGGCTTCATCCAAGCAATGTTCCTTTCCCATCATATGGTGGTTTTCCTAGGAACCCGTATGGTTCTTTAGGTAGTGGATTTGGTGTTCCTACCAGTTTTCAGCAGGTATTTAAATGAACTACCATAGAACTTTTGATAATCTAATCAGAGTTCCTTTATTGGCACAATTAACTTGCGGCCATCATCATGAGCAGCCAGTAATATATGGGAGGGGTCCAATGCCAGGAGCTATGGCCATGGTGCCAATGGTACTTCCAGATGGCCAGATAGGTTATGTCCTGTAAGTCTCACCTATTAATTATACCTTATTGGAGTTATAACCGGTAAATGGCTCTCATCTCCTACCATTGTACGGTTTGTAAATTTTGCAGCCAGCAGCCTGGTGTACAGATGCCAGAGCCTCGTCCTAGAAGAGTTGACCGGAGCAATGGTTCAAGTGGGGCGGGTAGAGCTGGAAGCAGCAGTGATGACACTGGTAATCGCAGCAAAAGGTACCGACCCTATCGGCTCTATTAGTTCAGAGGCATAGTGATGATATTGTAGTTCTGTGATATTTGTCAACTGTTATATTGAGGCAGAAGAACAAAGTCATCACCCCTCCCTTTCTTGTCTCCCATCTGCAACCCCAAGGATTTTGGAAAAGGAAAAATAACTGAAAATAGTTGAAGAAAAGGAATGTTATTAATAGGCCTGTGAAAGTAAGTTGTGAATGTTGTGCACTGGATCTTGATGAACAGTTCAATGATGCTTAGATCATTTTATTTATGGTTTAAAGATACGATCCAGACTACAAAATTTGCACTAAATTTAATTTATACTTCAGGGATTAATAGCGTTGTAAAAATATGTAACTTAAAAGAGTTTCAAATTAAAAGATGGCACCTTTAGGACCCCCCGAGAGTTGGGTCCCCCATTATATCTTTTTCGTTAAGGGAATAACTGATGGTGTTATTGCATCTCGTGCATATGAATATTGTCAGATTTTAACCGAACTGATGTTGGCTTTGGTTGATTAGACTTTTCGTCAATAGTTTCAATTTTTTGTTATGGCTGTTGGAACACAATTGGTAACAAATTGCTAGAAACAAGAAATTCCAAGATTAGGATTTTGTTGGGTCATGGTTGAACTGATTCTTACATTGATGCTAAGAAGAGGGAACTCAAAGAGGTCTATGAAACGCTGAAGGATCATGAACGTTATCGACCAAGTTGGTATTACTTATGTTTTCAAAGGCAAAATTATTTTGATCTAGAACCTCAAAATCAAAATTAAACTCAATATCTTAATGTTCACTTCTTTCAAATTTCATTGATGGATCTTCAATATCGCCTGTAGTTAGAGCCCCAGTGGTCCTGATAAGGAGACACGCTCTACCAATCATCCATTCTTAGTTGCATGCATTTTTCTATACCAATATCTACGGAAGGCGGACTGTGATTGTTGCTATTATCACAAATTGTCGTGGCTGACGCACCATCAGTTGCACTGTTGCAGTGTGGGTAACGTGTCGTCGTTGCGGTCGCTGTTAGCACTTCCTTGAAGAAGATATCGAAATTGACGGATGGTTTGGATTTCTTTTAGCGTCAAACAAATGAATTTTTCGCCCGCAAACAATGTTATGAATACTGTACCAAATTTAGTATCGAATTGAGTTCTAGAATGAAATTATATCAGTATCGATTGATACCAGGTACCGTTTTAAGAAATTTTTTAAATTTATAAAATAATCCTTAAAATTTTTAAAAATTGCAAAATAGTCCATATTGGTATATTATACAGTTGTACTGTATATTTTACTAGTTTACTGTTTACATCAACTATGCTTTTAAAAATCTTAATAATAAATAATAATGACAATTAATATGAAATAACAATAATTTTTAAATATTTTACATATA
>JAOSBL010000004.1:4216354-4230110 GCA_027568915.1 Erythroxylum roraimae | reverse complement strand
TTCTTGTTACTTTTCGAACCATCTTTCACTTATCAATTGCTTTCCCAATTGTGGCGTGTCGATTGTTCGTTTCTCTTAGTTTTATTTTGATCATCGGGATTGCTTAGAACAAGTTTCCAAGAGGCGTCGTATAAATCAAACCTTGCGTATCCTTATTTTCTTGATTGCTGAAGTCGAAATTTCCATCCTTCTTAATTCCTCAAGGTCGAAAACACACTAAACAAAAACACCCATCCAAAACATCATCAAATCGACGTTAGTCCTTCCACGGTGTGCGTTAGAATGTGTCTGTGTAATCAATCCTAGGGCATTGGTGAAAGCCCTTTGCAACAAGGCGAGCCTTGTAATGAGAGACAGTACCATCGAGGTTCTGTTTGATACGAAAACCCCATTTGTATCCAACTAGATTCGTGGCTAGAGAAGCTGGAACTAATTCCCATGTTGCATTGGAAATGAATGCATTGAATTCATCATTCATGGCAGTGCCCCATTTTGGATCTTTGGAAGCTTGAGTAAAACAGGTGGGCTCGAGTTCTTGTGTTTGGGCTTGGAATTGTTTGGGTGGTGGTAAGGAGTTAGTTTTAGAGCGAGTGACCATTGGGTAATGAGACTTTGGTGTATTATGGAGAGTGTAGGAGGTAAGATCGACCTCTAAATTAACAAGTGTATAAGTAGATGAAGGAATAGGTTGTGGTATATAAGTTGGTGTTGGTGAGTGTGAAGCAGGGGAATTGTTGTTTATAGGTTGTTATTGGTGCTGAATTTGGGTTGTTGGTGTTGATAAACAACACAATGTAGCCGATTTGGGAGAGACCGATTGCTGGTTGTTTAAGAAGGTAATAAGAGATTTGTTGGAGAAGGGTGTTGTGGGTTGGGAGATAGCTCAATAGTTGACTTCAAATCTGAAAAGGGAAAAATAGACTCATCAAAGAGAACATGACGGGGTATATAAATTTTACCTATGGTAATTCCAAGCATCGATAACCTTCATGAATCCTGCTATATCCTAAAAAAGTGCATTTTGTAGAGCGAGATTCAAATTTGTTTTTGGTGTAAGGTTTGAGCCATAGATAACAAAGACTCCCAAAAGTTTTGAAAAATGAGTAATTTGGTTTTTCATGAAAGAGTACTTCAAAGAGAGACTTGGGATTCAAGAGTGGTGTAGGGAGTCTATTAATGATGTAATTAGCAACATCAAAGGCATAGGCCCAATATTGGAATGGTACAGATGAGGCATGGATCATTATTAAAGCAGTTTCAACTAGATGGCGATGTTTACGCTTAACGCAACCATTTTGTTCAGGGGTTTTTAGGCAGGAGCTGCAATGAAGAATGTCATGTTCATTCAGGTACTTGTTTAAAGCTTGGTATCCCCCCTCCCCAATTAGATTGAAAAGATTTGATTTTACGATTAAAGAAACACTTAACAAAATGATGAAATTTAATAAAAGTGCTAACAAGTTCAGATTTGTAATGTATAAAATAAATCTAGCAAAATTTGCTAAAATGATCATAAAAAAGAATGTAATACTTGCTACCATCAATGGAATCATGTGGGGAGGGACCCCAAAGATCACTACATATCAATTCAAAAGGAGCATTAACTTTATGACTAGACAAAGCGAAAGGTAATTTATGTATTTTGCTAACACCACAACCATAGCAAATGGAATTGCTGGATTAGTGAAAGGTAAACCACAATATGACAGAGCTTTATGAACTATTTTATTATTGGCATGACCTAGGCACTGGTGCCAAGTAGAAAATTCAATAGAGGCTTGTACAAAACCTGACTTTGGAGAAAGAGAAATGGGTAAAAGACACTGTCCTTAGTCTCTCCTCAAAAAATTGGGTGCCCGATTGCCAAAGCCTTAACAAAAAAATGGTCAGAAAAGAATTCGCTAGAAACAGGATTATGATTAGTTAAAGCATAAACAAATAATAAAATTTAATAAACATCAATTACATGCAAAATATCATAGAAAGAGACAAGAATTATTAAGATAAGTAATAAAATGACCAACATAAGAAATAGGAAGGTTATTATTATCACAAATGGTGACTTCTTCAGGACCATCATATTTAGAGTGAGTTGTCAAGTTGTCTAGATCTGAAGTAAGGTGATGAGTTGCTCCTGAGTCCATTATCCACTGTCCAGTTGTTGTTTGAATTTGGATATGAGGTGGTAGCAATGCGAGACATTGGTTTCGTTGGATGAAAAAGGTTTTTATCAGTTGGGCATTAACAAGAGAAGTGGCCAACACCATTACAAGTATGAAAACAACATTTTTCATATCGGGAGATTGTCCATCTCGTGAGGTACTACGAGTGTATGATAAGTTGTGACAAGCATTGCCAGTATGAGAATAACCTAAATTATGAGGGTATCCTAAGTTAGCTTGAGAACCACGACCACTACCATTTCTGCCACCTCTGCCACAAGAATGTCTACTGTGGCCTTGATGGGTATGTCGTGCTCCAAAATTGTCAAATGCATTGAGGGAATAAGAGGGATTAGCATCACTTTGGAGTTGCATTTCTTCATTAAGAAGAAGACCATAAAGATCGTCAAAAGAGACAGAATCCAAGTATGCTTACATGACAAGTATAAAGGGCCAATATGCTAGTCTAAGACCAATCATGATGTGATTCAAGAGATTGTCATCTACAAGAGGGCTGCCAAATGCAACTAATTGGTCGGGCATGAGTTTAGCCCGCTAAATATAGGTTGTGATTGAATCATTTCCATGTCAAAGATTGGCTAACTACTGTTTGAGTTGCCTGATTTATGCTTTAGAACTAGAAGCATATACAGTGGCAAGCTTTTGTCATACTGCATATGCAATATCAACACCAATAATTTGTTGGAGTAAAGATTTAAATATTGAACTTACAAGCTAACTAAAAACGATTTGGTCATTACAAAGCCAAAAGAGATACTCGGGGTTTGGTTTGTTATCCATCTGTGATGATGGAGCAGGAAGTGAGCCATCAACATGTCCCATTAAATTGTAGACACGCAACAATGGAGAAAGTTGCATTTTTCATAAGAGATAATTAGTGAAATTTAGTTTCAATGGTAATTGGTGGGAAACATTTGGAAGGCTTGAAGAAATAGAGGATAAAGGTGTGTTTGTGATGGTTGGAACAATGGAGGAAGTGTTGGTGGTTTCAATAGTCATGATGAAGAAAAGAATGGCTTGCTCGGTTAAGAGACTTATAACTCTGATACCATGAAAATGTTCTATATTATTGACTTCCATTGATCAAGTTTATGAATATTTACAAGTGTAAAGTACAACAATGAGGTAGTAAATTAAGCCCAAAGATATGGTCAACTACTATGAATGTAGTTACTAAGTCAATGACTTAATTGAGGTCTTGATAGAAAGAGAATAATGCTCAAGATAGATTTTCCTTATCGGAATAAGCTAATAAATGTGTAATAACACTACACATATAAATAAGTTGTTACAATTCTAAAAAGAGCATTTTTTTAAATACTCATTATTAGAAAAGACAAGCAACTTATACTTATCTCTTGAAAGACCAAAAGTTTTGGGTTATATGTTAGTCACAATACCTACTTGTCTATTAAGTTTTCAGGTGGAAGCTTACATGTCATAGATAAAAATGTTTTCATTAACCAAATTAGCAAAATACTAAAAAACTAATGTTTTGAACTGAGTTATTAAGGTTATAAAAGGACTTAATTGACAATTTTAAAAAGTTTGGTGCTAAATTAAAAAATTTCAAAATGTTTGACATTTTAGAATATGTTATCTCATTATATTGATATATATAGCCATTATGGGTCTATTCACGATAATTATGATAAATATTTCTTTGATTCTATATTAATATAATTGATGAACTTGATTGTTTAAAGGTGACTTTTCAAAATAATAGCTATTTTGAATTCATAAAGTTTACCGTGACATATAATTAGCCTAAGATTAAAAGTGACGTATTAAGGGTTCAGATCAATGGAGCTAAATCATTTAATTAAGGACGAGCTAGAAATCCTAGTGTTATATTCCTAAATTTGTGACAAGTAAATTAGGAATAAGCACTATTTATATAAATAAGTAGTTATTTGAAAGGCCAAAAGCCGAAAAGGGTTACAACTTTATCCCAGTTATTCCCATAGACTCAACATTCACAATTAAATTTGTTCTTAATAATCTGAAATAATTGGTTTGGAATTACATATTAAAATTTAGATTATATTTAACGCAAGCAACACTAACTAGAAAACTTCTTCATGCCAGAAGTCCCTCCTACAATATAACCACTTAGAAGTGTTATTCTAAAGTTTCAATATAATCAATTAGGTGGGGCAATCTGTGATTTTCTGGCAATCAGTTTCAAGTCGGCTGCTCCTTTCAGACACGAACACTTCCCCTGTTCACGGATCTTTAGCGAGAATCCATGCTATGAGACGAAAAAAAATGGAAACTTGTAGATCAGAGAAAGGAATTAGCACCTTGAAGTAAGCGGACAAACGTCAAATGATTTTTTGTTCAAGTCAAGCAGCTAAAATGACTCGACACCAACCAGAATGATGTTTTACGCAATTTACGGTCTTAATCTGGGATGCCACTCCACGAAAAGAAGACACTAGATGAGAAGAAAAGTACTATTGCCATAAAATCTTAATCTGGATTCTGGGATGCCCTTTTATCCTTTGCCATTTCCTTGGCCGATCATTCTTAGCCGAACAATAGCAATCATAATTAAAAATTGATTCATAAATATCCATTTACCAAAATAATTATACATTTTGCTTACTTGGCGGTGACTTGGAAATACATATATAGAAAGACAAAATAATAAAAAAAACGATGACATTGACACGCCAAGGTGTTTTCCATGTCGCCAAATACAAATCACCACATAAGCTACCTAAGAAGTAGGGATTTTGACTGGGTATCTGTCTACGCAGTCAAGCCAAGGGTTACCCTTCGACTCACCTACTGGAATGGGCCTCAGAGCTTTCCAGACCGCACTGTTGCATTTAAAACCCGACCCGAATGCAATCTGCCAGACACGGTCCCCACCTGAGACTCGACCTTTAGCCTCTGTGTAAGCCAGCTCATACCACAGCGAGCTACTTGACGTATTTCCAAACCTGTGCAAAGTCATCCTCGATGGCTCCATATCCCAATCACTGAGTCGCAAATTCTTCTGCAACTCGTCCAAAACCGCTTTACCACCTGCATGTATACAGAAATGCTCGAATGCTCGCTTGAAGTCGGGTATGTAGGGCTTTACTTTAGCTTTCAGTACCTTTCTTCTCACGAGTGTGACAAAGAACATGAACTGTTCACTTAAAGGGAGTACCAGAGGTCCCAGTGTAGTTATGTTCGTTTTCAAAGCATCTCCAGCCACAGCCATTAATTCTCGAGCTAAAGAGACCCCTATGGCTCCAGTGTCATCCTCTCTCTGATAAACACACTGATAGTGCTTATCATCAGCACCTTTGTGGGTGCGAACTGTGTGGACCAGCTCATACTTGGACCGAACCCTGTCTCTTGTCTTGTTGGATAAAAGAATGGCAGCACCGCCCATGCGAAATATGCAGTTGCATAGCAACATGGAACGATCATTTCCAAAATACCAGTTAAGAGTTATGTTTTCTGTGCTCACAACAACTGCATACGAGTTGGGATTTGCTTTGAGTAGGTTTTTAGCCAGGTCTATGGAGATGAGGCCTGCACTACAACCCATGCCACCAAGATTATAACTTTTGATATCAGTTCTAAGCTTGTAATGATTCACTATCATGGAGGCGAGGGATGGGGTTGGATTGAATAAACTGCAATTCACAACAAGTATGTCAATGTCGCTCGGCTTAACACCGGTTTTTTCGAAAAGCGCGTCCAGAGCACCGAACATAACTAACTCTGCCTCGGTCCGAGCTTCATACATCGACAAATTGGGCGGTCTAGATGTTATTCCTCTCGGGAAGTATGTTTCGTCTCCTAGACCGGACCGGGTCGCAATACGCTTCTGGAACTGAATGGTTTCCTCCTCAAAAGCTCCTGTCTCTTCGGTCATTTTCAAAAAGGAGTCCACCGCCATCTTACGCTCATCTTCCGGTTTGTAACATGCGAAGTCGACGAGATAAACTGGTCTGGAGCGCTTGGCATAGTAGAGGCCAAGAAGGAATAGTAATACAGCTGAACCGGCAAGTCTTATGGCGGTGTCAATGTCTTGGAATTGAAGGGACCGGGTTGACCATACATCGTAAGCCCGGTTTAGTTCTAGACCGGTGAATTGTACCAGAGTGGCCATGAACAGAGGTAGGATTACGAGGAAGAAGAATAGTGTGGCGGGGTTACATGAATACCCATAACCTAACTTGACGTACTTGAGCTTCACAGATTGTAAGAAGTCGGGTAAACGACGTCGGATTCTGATGACGGCGGAGGAGGAGTCTTTGAACGCCATCTCCGCCGTTAATCTCTCCTTATCCATCTCTATGCTATTACTTCCCATGATGAGTATAGTGGGTATGTATGTATGTCTCTCCCTTCTTTCTTTGTTTTGCTCTTTTAAGAAAGAAAAGAGGGTGTTGTTTATTTATAAACAATAGTCTATGAGAAGCTGAACTAAATCACCATCCAAAGAATAACAAATGCTGAATTGAAAGAAAGCCCTACACGTTTAGAAACAGTTGGTTGGTGTGATATAGATAAAGAGAGAGAGAGAGAGAGCGAAGTTTGAGCCCCGAGAATGGGAAACTAGGTCACTAACATTAGTATATTTTCTACAAGAAAGCTGGAGCGATATAGTCTTAGAATTTATGGTGAGTAGTTCCAAGAAAGGATGGATAGCTCAACCACCATGAAAGTACAAGAGATTGGAACAGTTCTATTTGCAGACGGATGGTACTCATAATCTTTTTGATGCAATACGCATAATCTATTAGACTATAACCCTAGCTTCTTTTGTTATTTTTCTTTATTTTAAGGTCTCAAAATTCGCCAAACTTGGTTTTTAAATTATTGTTACTCAATTTTCAATGAAGACGGAGATAACTATGAAGGTGAGAACAATGGGGGATGAAGTAAGCTCATATTAATAATGCCTATTATTACTATTAATAATTAGTTATTAAAATTTATATTAGTGTTAAATGTCTAATAAGTTCTTATTAAAATCCTATTTTAATTTAACTGATTTGTTAGAATTTCTTAGTTGTATTCAATTTCTATATTGAATATTTTATAAATAGTGGACCCTTACAAAAATACATTGGATGAACATCAATTGAATGATCCTAAATCTAATATTTTATTACATGCGGTAAAGCTGCATTTAGAAAAGAAGAAATGAAAAAGAGTGTTTGAGGATTTCTTTCAACATGGCTCATGAAACATTACGGTAATTAGGTGAAAGGCTGACAAGACCGGTGGATTTAGGTGAGCGGGAACAGTAAATGAAGGTGGTGGTAGTCAACGAAGATGGCGGTGATGACCCGTCCAAGTCCGCATTCCTCTATGCTGGTAGATCTAACGGCTGTAGTCTTGCCACGTACACAAGATGGAACCCTATAATAAGATCTCAAATTACATCCGAAAAATTAATAAGCTCTCATAACCCTAGCCCATTCCCATATAAATGTGGCTTTCGTGGGATCAATTCTCCCCTTGCTCATCTCAATACGTTATTTAAAAGAATCGAAGAGAAAGAGATGTAAGATAAACAAGTTACTTCAAAGCAAGCACGCATTTGAGGAAGATTTTAAGATCTTTTCATGCCCAAAATGGTTATATTTGCCACTAGACTAGCCCACTAAGGCACAAAAATCTGCTGTTAACCATAATTAAACATTTACCAATCTTTCGAAAGTAGGTATGTCTTCTCTTCTAATTAGGTGAAGACATTGTAGTGAAGCTCAGAGTATCAAAACATTCCCCTAATTAGGCCGGCTTAAGACCAACCAAGTTCAGAGAATCAAAACAGCACGGCTGCATTGCATCTTGTACTGGGTATTTCATATTTCAAACTAAAACTCTGAAAATGTAGAGAAGAACCCTAAAAGGATGAGAAGATGAAGTCCATAACGTTTAGAGATTATTAATATGATGCAATCATTCCCGTGCTTGTTAAAATGAGAAAAATACTGCTTAATTTTGACTTCTCATCATTTGATTATTCATCAAAATTTCTTCATGCTTTTGGTGATCAACATATATGGTGTTTGTGTTAGTTACGATTAGTATCAAAGCTTTTCTTTAGCTCTCTTTCACTTTCCATTTGATAGGGGTTGGCCCAAGAAGGGACCACCTACACTATTAGGACCGCCATTTATAAATCATTGTGAATATGCTACTATAAAGTTGGAGGACAAGACACTATTGTTGTTCTAACATTAATATATCTTAAAAATGACAGTTATTATAAATTTAAAAAAAAAGAAGGAATTAGGTGGTCAGTGAGAGTTGAAGATGGCAAGAATCATGGATTTTTTTTTCTTTTTTCTTAAAACTTAAAATAAATTAAAGTATGTTGAATGTCATGTAGAGTTATAAGGCTTGTTGCTTCAAATGTTGTATGTCATCATTCCGGTCTCAGATAGGATTAGGATTTCAAAGTTTGTTTTATGTTATAGCTTTGTCAAAATTAGGTTGGCCAAGAGAAGATAAGGTTATATAAAGTTATGAAACTAGCAGTTTTGGGTAAAGCAATAATCTAAGAAGTGGGATTAGACAAATGGTTAAAGGCTATAAGTAAAGATTTGGGTCTTTGGCATTAAAAGTCTCAACTCCCAGCAGATTCTGTTAAACAGATAGGCAACCGTCCATTTGGTCATTCATTTATCGATAGTAAAGTTTGTAGAGTTTGAGAATAGACGGGGTTCGTTTTTGGTGCACCTACACGATACCATCCAAAATAAGATAATTTGGTGAGTGGATGATTGTTACAGGAGCTACTAACCAGAAACCAACTTAATAAAGGATCAAGTTGAGCTAATGTTGGCCCTACTTTCTGTCACAGTTCTAACCATATTAGCATGTATCAGCATTGTTGCCCCTTTGCTTCAGGTGAATGTCAATGTGATAGGCATTGTCTCCTCTGCACTGCAGCCTTATTAGAAAGCATGTAAAGCGTGTCCCTCCTCATCCCAATGCGTTCAACCACTACTAAGACACCCCAAACTCTCTGTCCAAGTTACTCTGTCCCTACTCTGTCCAGTGGGGTGGATGCCATCCATTTATATAGACCCCACTGGATCCCACATAAATGGATGGCATCCATCCGACTGGACAGAGTAAGGACACCGTAACTTGGACAGGGGATTTGATCCCCTACTAAGATGTACTTTAAGTATCTGTCCTCCTGCCTACCCGTTCAAGAATTGGTCAAAATAGCATTAAGTTTCCAAAATGTTCAAATTAAACCAACCTAAACGAAAAATCTAACAAAATTAAGTCTTTATCAATTAAATGTCACGTGAATTAAAAAAAAAAAGTTAAAGTGAGACCCACTTGCATATATTGCTTTGTTGAATAAGGGTGAAGCCATTTCGGAACATAAATATACTCTTCATGAATCACAAAGTCTAAGCCAAGGGTCTCAATCTTCAAACAGAAAAAACTTTCCCCTTAGTAGTTAGTACATAAAGCATCCTCGACGTCAAAAATTTAATGTGTTTGGTTCAATGAACTAGAGAAAACACGTGGCTCGGCGAAGCATCGCGGGAAGAACAGGCCCATTCTTTAAGGGCTTTTGATCCACATCTTTCTATGACATCCCCACTCCACTTGCAGCCACAACGCTAAACAACTCTCCTTGTAGTTTATAAACATTTGTAGGATTATCAATGGATTCCTGTAGGAATGAGTCCATTCTTGCTATGACCTGCAAAAGAAATTTGATTCAGTTAAAGAGTCCCCAATTATCCACAAAGGATAGAGAATGCAAGAAAGGGCAAAGTGAAATCACCTAAAACCTTCAAAAGTTGCTTCAGATTTCCAGACTATATCATTCATCCCCGATGAGAAAGTTTTGTAGAACTGCCAAATAAATAATGGGCATAAGCAGATGAGTCAAAAGTGAATCATAGGCTGAAAATGGTCAACCCATGAATGAAAAGCAAAGTTTCGAATATGATTGAGACATATTTAATTTCCGTTAATAAGCTTTCTTTAAGAAAACGGAGTCAGAATGAGAATTATTGGACATGCCTTGTGAAACTCCAATGTATCACCACTAACTTTCCGGAGCTCCACCATGTGCAGAGACGGAGCCACTTCGAATACCTAAAGGTCGAAAGCCATATATTGTCAGCTTTTGAAATTCAGTAGCAGAGTAACCCGATTTTTCTAAATGCATATTCTAGAACGGTTCAACAGTAAATGACCCAGTTGCATATAAAGATCAAATTTAATGCACAACCAAATCTTTGCGAAATGCAACCTATACCAGCGATCGGCCAAAGCATAGCTTCTTCCTTGGTAATAATTTTTCAAAGAGCTTATACTCATCATAGTTAAGATTATCACCTCAGTAGCCACAGCAAGCTGGCCTTTTCTTCCAGTTTTATAACCCTTCAACTTCATCTGCAATGTTTGAATGGGGATTTTAGGCACTACTGATAGTATCAATTAGAGAATTTGTTTTCCACCAAAAACAAAGAAAAAGAAGATAGAGATATTGTTGATAAAAAGTATATAAAAAAAAAAAGTCACAAAGGTGAAATGGATGAACTGACGAACCATCGGATAAAAAAAAAAAACAGTAAAGCTTATTACCTTGTAGTTTCTTTTGTCAACATTGAAACCGAAAGGCTTTGCAGCTTCCTCAATTTTAGACATAATGTCGTTTGCAGGGCTATGAGAAGCAAAACGTTTTTCTCGCTTCACAAGACCCTAAGAGTGTGGATATCAAATAAATAGAAAGATGCCCAGTTATGATAGAGATCAAAGCTTGGTGAAGAGAAGAGTCAACTTGAAGTTAATAATCAAATAATAACCAGATTATCTGAAGAAATCAACAAATCATGAGTTGCAGTTGCAAACCATTAAGTCAATTAACAGATAAATTTTGTATGGCATGCGCCCAAAATTCAATACCATTTTGCAGGGTTGTATACCAGCTTAAATAGGTCATTGCAAATATGATAACTAAAGCACCATGAAAAAGAAATCACACAAACCTCTTTGTCAAACAAATTTTCAAGACTGAAGCCTTGTGTTTTAGAGATCAGCTCAAAGGCATTCATTGATACAGGTTTCTCCTTCCTTTCTGTTACAAGATGTTCCTGCAATATAAATAATTGCAGTTGGAAAAAGTTTTTGATAAGATATTCTAACTTCAAGTTGCATTAATCAACTGCGTAAGGAGGCAGGCTTAAGTTAAACCCAGTAAATTCTAGAGGCCGGAATTGAAGACTCGGGAGTTACCAAATAGTTACTATAGAATAACAATTGAAGGAGAAGCTTCACAATAATTGGGAACTAGACCTCATATGCATATCTTCATTCAGAGAACAATATCTCTCTCTGATTGAAATCTAAATTCCCACAACTTATTAGTAGTCAAGCTGACCTTCGGTAAAAGAAGTACAAATTATGAAAAGAAATTCTTACATTTGAGTTGTTGAACACAGCATCAACATCGTTTAAATTTACATCCTCTTCCTGCTCGAACTGTGGAGGCCTATAGCCTTTCTTGAACCACTCATCTTCTAATATCTCAGGAATGGTTATACGCTGCAGTAAAAGTATCTCAATAATCAGTACAAAGCATGTACTAAAGAAGAATGCATCTCATGAAATATTTATGGCTTTCATCCACACATAATCCTGAACAACACGTATCAACAGGACCAGTAAAATAGAAGGCACATGCAAATGCAGTTCCAACAGATAGGGCTCTGAAGCTTACTGTGAGAGGGTTTGGATCAAGAATGCGCTTTATCAGATTCTTTGCACCTGATGAAAACCATGATGGGTATCTAAATTCAGCCCTGCAAATCTGAAGTGATTTTTTGACAAAAATTGTTGAGTTATCAGAACGCATAGTCTGAATAGAAAAATCTCTTAGCAAACACTCACTTTTTTGTACAAATCCATAAGATTAAGCTCTTCAAAAGGTAAATAGCCTGCCATAAGTACAAAGAGAATGACTCCACAAGACCATATGTCAGATGATGTACCATCATAACCTTTGTCTCTAAGTACCTGTATAAGAAAAACACCGTGCACCAAACATAGTAGTTCTACCATGTTACATTCTAAATTCAAATGAAACAGAATAGATAAGAAGCAGTAGTATCTACCTCAGGAGCAACATAATTTGGAGTTCCGCAGGCGGTGTGAAGAAGTCCATCCTCCTGAATTGAAAAAGATAACCACTAAGGTACGGCCTTTTTGTGAGTAACGCAAAGAATGTAGTTATCATGATCATAACCTAGCTAATATATTTTCCATTATTCCAAAACAAGGTTATTTTGACTGAAAGAAAAGGGTATTATTCTATGTTGTACACAGCTGTTAAAGGCTTAAAGCTCAGAACAACCATTAGTGAAATTAAGGACTATCCACATAAACTATAATCTAAGGCATTAAAAAAACTCACCCGCAATTGTTGGGATAATGCACTCAACCCAAAATCTGAAACTTTAAGAGCACCATAAGAATCAAGAAGAAGATTTTCGGGCTACAAAAACATTGAATCACTATTACCGTTAATCGAAGTCAACATACAAGAAGTAAGCATTTCTCAATCAATAAAAAAGGCAAACTTTCTTCCTCCAACCTTCAAATCTCTATGGAACACTCCTCTGCTATGACAGTAATCCACAGCATTAATTAGCTGGTGAAAGTATATCCTAGCATCGTCTTCTTTGAGCCTACCGTATTTGGCCTAAGATAACAGATAATATGCGTATGAATTAAATTAAAAATATATATAATTCTAATCACTGATTCCACATTGTTTCTTACAATCTTGTCGAAGAGCTCCCCTCCACCAACAAACTCGAGAACAATATAAATTTTTGATTTGCTTGCCATAACCTAAACTTTTAAGAAAAGAACTGGTGAATTTATGAACAAATATTAAATTTCAATACAAATCAATTTATAACAAAACTTTGTAATACCTCGTAGATTTTGATGACATTAGGATGCTTGATAAGCTTCATTGTAGATATTTCTCTTTTCAACTGAGAATAAGATGAAGACACTAGATAAACAAATTGAAGGACAAAATAAGTTGAACTTCATATTCGTAACGTATTAAAAAAAGGAACCTGCTCGACCATCTTGTGGCGGAGAACTTGTTCACGGTCAAGGATTTTGATGGCGAAATTACCACCTGTTTCGACATTACGAGCGAACTTGACCTTGGCGAAGCTTCCCTCGCCTATGGTCTTTCCGAGCTCATAATTTCCCACGCGCGTCCTCGCCGCTGACATCTTCGCGCTTCTCCGTTCGCCTGTAAAACTATACCAACACTGAACTGCTGCGATGGGTAAATGCAAGTTACGTGCGTGTGATGTAGAAGAGAGACGTTCGAGGGACGGAAATAGAATATCAAGTGTCATCAGATGACTTGGTGGGTCCCATTTCTATTGTTTGATTTAACTCAATCCATTAAGTCCGCGTGCGCTCCGCGTAGGATTTAAGATTAGGACTACTCTTTTTCGTTCTTTTAAATATGTTTGGAATTAATTATCCTGTTTCATAAAATTTTATAAATAAAAATTTCATTGTGCAGTGAGTTGGTAAGCAATTTTTCT
>JAOSBL010000004.1:4194113-4207307 GCA_027568915.1 Erythroxylum roraimae | reverse complement strand
TAAGCCACTTAACTCCTTAAGCTAATTTAATTCTAACACTTCATTCTAACCTTTAATTTCAACTTTCAATACCCCATTCATACTTGCAAATTTAAAGACTCAACTCTAAAAATAATAAAAACTCTAAGTTCGTGTAAGGGCATATAACATTATAAATCACTGACATATATACCCAAAAGAATTTAAATACATCTTTGAACTCATATACAACCATGTATATTTTAATATATAGTAGTATCTCCAAGTACAAAACAATACAAAAGGGCTCAGAGAGTCTGGCTTTACACTGGTCTTCTTCTCATACAATCTAAATACACTTGTGACCTTCTTCATCACACAAACCTTGACTCTTCCAAACTTGTCTCCACACCCATTACCCCTCTCTACCACTTTACAAAAATCATGGCCTTCCTATTTCCAATCCTACTAATATTGTAGTACTGTTGGAGCAGTTCAATACCTTTGTCTAACCAAACCTAATATCCAATTTGTTAACTAAGTTTCACAATTTTACATTCTCTCATTGATGTTCACTGGACTGTGGTTAAATGTATTCTGCAGTATCTTCGCTCTAGCCTATCTCATGGCCTACACTTAAGCAAACCTTCCACCTTAACCATCACTGCTTACTCTAATGTTGATTAGGCTAGGTGTCATGATTTTCGTCAATCTACATATGGTTATTGCAATTTCTTTGGCTCCTCTTTAATTTTTTGGAGTTCTAAGAAATAACCTACTATGGCCAGATCTAGCATTGAAGCAAAATACATGAGCATTGCTCTACTAAACTATGTTGGCTTAATTCTCTATTTGGTGAGCTTGGATTCTCTGACATTAAACCACTTTTGTCCTGTGACAACATAGGCATTACCATTCTTACTATCGATCCCATCTCTCATGCTCGTACCAAACATATTATATACATTTGTTCGTAATTTGGATCTGAAGAAATTTATGTTCATAGATCATATATCAGCTTCTCACCAACTTGCTGACATTCTCAAGGGGATGATAACAAAACATCTTTTAAATCTTTTTTTATTGTAATTACATTAGATAAACTCATCCTTATATCAATTCATCTTAGTTTAGATAACATCATATATAGTTTAGATAACATCATTTACAATCCAATCATTTAGTATAAATTGAATTAATTGTAAATTAATTCATCTTATCTCAATTTGTGTATAAATATAGCATATGTTGTAAAGCAAACACATTAAAAAATCAATACATTATACTCTACTTTTAACTTCTCAGCTCTCTTTCTTTTTTTCAATAAGAAATGATTCTCCATTCTTATTTAGTTGTGAGCAATCTACGTTTGTATCTCATATATTTCACTTCTTCAACATCTTATTGAGTTTTCCCTTCATCTTTTTGGAAAAAGCAGCTCCATGGTGGTAAAGTCTCATCTTGTGTTTTGCCGAAGTTACAATAGTAACATTTAAACCTTTAAAATGCTTGAGGATTTCGAAATGGTCTTCCAATTTTAGGGAGAATTTGCAAAACTCTGTTTTCATCAAAAATTAAATTAAAACCTTTCATTTTGGGTTAATGGGACACCTAAAAATTTTACTCAACCAGTGGGGCTCTTGATCTAATTGAAATTGTGATTGAGGACTCTACTCATGCTCTAAAAGGATTTCTCAACCTTAATTCCTACATTAATTAAAAATGACCTGAAAGAAAGAAGAAGAACACAATTAGAACAAGAGGATGCATTGGATCAAAATGAGGTCTATTATATAGTAGTGGTAGTGGACTAGAGTTGTCAGAGGTCTTTTTTGAAGAAGAATAGCCTAATTTGAGTTGAGAAATCTTGTTAAGACTAAACTCAACTAATATGTATTAAAGACGGGCTTAATGAATAACTACTAAAAAATGGAATGATTCCACTGGTCAAATAGTCCCGCGAGCTAGCCAATATAGTAATGAATAAGAAAAAAAAGAATAGACGACCACTATCCCAACTTTACCAGCATTCCTATAAAAGCGAACATGAGAAATTTAGCCTGATTTTTTTGTTCATAGGGGAGCTTGGTAACGCATATTCAGTCTTACCGATACTGTCCTTCTGATTTATTTTCAATCAAAGAATCAAGCAATATAACCTGATTTGTTCTACTTAACTAAGCCTCGTGCTTGTTTAAGAAGGGAGTTTGCTTTACCCAACTCCTTTTTTAATAACAAGGCAGAAATCTTTGACTAGACATTCATTGGTTTTGCATGAAGAATGAAGAGTGCCCTTCCCCATAAAGCACCTACTCCTATTAAAGGAAATGGCGTGACTTTTCTAACAATAAAATTCTTGTCTATTATATTAGTAAAGCCTATAATCACTTTACCAATAGAATAGGGGCTCAACTGTTTCTTTCTTCGTATTGCATGTGTTTGCACATTAATACATTAATAGAATACACATATATAAAGCCTTTCCTTGAGTTTGCAATAAAGGGCGGCCTGTCTATATTTATAGTAATAAGAAGGAGCATTTTTAATAAGGCCTACGCTAGGCACTTTTTGCTTACCTAAAATTGAAAATTTTTATTCGGTAAAGACTCACCCTTTGTTTCAATTAGAATGAGTCCTCCAGACCCTAAGACATTGGCTTCCACCAAAAGTGGACTATTAACAATCGCATCCCATGCATATTCTACATTATAGCCTGCAAAAAATTCAGCTTCTGCTTATACGATATCAAACAGAGTTTGATTAGTTTCTAGTATACAAGAAATGAGGAATATAACCAATACAGAGAACAAAGGAATAACAAACCATATCTGCTTTTGTGCCATGGCAATTTCACTCAAACTATGTAGACCTACATATATTAGTATAGTATATCGGGGTCCCTAAATAGAACCACACTTGCAAGTTTCCTTGTATGTGGCTCATTCATGCTTTTTAAGGCGTTACTAGTGACTCATCATGGGAGAGAAGGTGACTGAACTGCATACTTTCCTCTTCAGAGCATTGTCTTAGTGAGTAGGAAGCGCCTATCAAGCAAAGATTTCTTTTAAAAAAAAGAACTGTTTCCTTTTCAATGCCTACCTTTAGTTTAGGTGTTGGGGCAACCCTAAGAATCAAAGTTTAGGATGGCTCCCAGCTCCACTTCGGTCATTATCCTACTATTGAGGAAGTGGAGTCCTAGAGCAAACTACTTATTGTTGTGTTTCCCCAGAAAAACTATTGGTGAAGAACATTATATTATTTTGAGGAAGGGAAAGCGTGGTTGAGAAGTTACTTTCAAGGAGGGATGACTGGATTGGAGTGCTTTCATCAAATGATGGATGTGGGCGGAGCCATTCTGGCTGCTCGATGTAGCCTGGCCTAGTTAAAAAGAGATTCACGTAAAGACTATTGTTTTTTATAAATCTCTTTATATGTTAACTAGAGGGGGTAAACTTTCCTATGGTAGTCCCGTTATAGTCTCTAACCGTCCATCGTGTCTCTTCTTGGTTTGGCTTAAGAAATGAGGAATATAACCTATATAGGGAACAAAGAAATATCGGACCATATCTTACCTTAAGACAATCCTTTTTAAGCATTCAAAGCCTCCTCCTTCTTTCGAGTCAGGAAAATGGAATAGGTATCTAGTAGCAAAATATATTAAGACTCCCTTATGAAAAAACTCAATTCAATAAGGCATAAGAAAGAAAAAAAAAAGACAAAAAGGGTGGAAATAGCCAAGAATCATTGAAGATGATTGCCAATTGACTATTTCTAATCTAATTACATAAGTAGCAAAGTAAGAATGACCAAGGTCTTAGGCTTAGGCCAAGGCACAAGGAAGCGTAGTGTCATTTTAGAAATGTGTAACAAAATGAATTGTGAGATGCTTTTTGATATTATTGGCCAAGTATTTTGACTAATGGTCCGGTTAAAGGATTTTGTCTAGCATTGGGTTCTATTGTGAGGAATAAAGTTGAAGTTCAATCATTCTCTTGAAAGTAGGGAGAGTTAGGACTGAATCCAATCCTTTATATTCTAATGAAAAAAGAAATTCAACTTCAAAGAGGCAGTAGCAGTCATAAGGTCGACAAATGTAGTCTACTCACAGTCCATAGTTTGCCTTGCTTTTTATAGACCTAAAACGATTGATGCAGCAATAATTTTCTTATTAATAAAACCTAAAAATCTCCTTATAGACCTCAAATTCTGCTTAGACCCATTGCCTCACCCATTTCCAAATCACCATTCCTAACTACTCAAGCCTTCCTTCTATCCTATCTTGGTTTCACCGACCTCCTCATCAGAGTTCCATCTTCCCTATTCTTTTATCCACTACGATTTACCACATTTGGACCGAAAGCAACTCAAGAGCTTTCAGGGATGTAGCTATAGAGGTGGAGAGCTTACAAGCCAGGATAATCTTCTAAGTTGTAGAGCTTCTCAACCTAAACACTTCGAGAGGTAATTAAATCTTTTATGCACTAACATTGTCATGCAGGTTGTTGTTCAGCTGGGGAGACAAATTCAATTCTTTTAATGCACTAAACTACCTTCCTTCTCACGGTAGTTCAAGGGCGCACCAAACTTTTCATTTACAATTCAGTTCCAATGTCTTCAAGGAAGGTGATCCTAACCGTCGACAGTGGGAGAACCATTTCCTACGGATGATATAGCATGCAAGGTATGCGAACGAAAGTAATCATGACAGTGGACACGGAAAATAGCAGAACTTTCTTACATCCTCATGTTTTAGTTCTGGTAATTGCAGCTTTGGCATTTTGGGTTTGGATTATGTTTGTTGGACTTTTGTGTTGATGGCATGTTGTCGGTGCACTTGGTTTCCTGGGTAGTAAAAGCTAGCTTTCTACAGCTTCTTGGTAGGAAGTTGTGGAGGAGAGTGGTTGGTAGTGTTGTTATAAGGTTTGAGCTAGGTTCCTTATGATTTTGTCCTAACTTATTTCTTTTGATAAGTACGGAATTTCTGTTTAGAAAATCTCTTGTTATGTGCATAACTTTTTCTTATTTGTATAAAATTTTACTGATTTACCAAAAAAAATCCTTATTAGTAGTCTTCCATTAGAGCTAGTTCGGTCTGAGCAAGCATATACTTTTTTAATAATATTATAAAGTTTTAAATTTTTAGGAATCAATAAATTGATAATATTATAAATGAGTTCATTTAAGTTCAAAATATTAAATTAAAAAATTCTAAACTCAACTTTAATTATATCAAATTATAACAAATAATTAAAAATTTTAAATTTAAATAATTTTTAGATTAATTAACCTGTTTTAAGGAATACATATGGACGGATCAATGATAACATTGTTGGGTTAAAATGTACGAGTATATTTGAGCCCATAGAGAAACATCAGGTAAGCCCAGCTAAGAGCAATATAATGGCTCTGGTTTATTTTGTTGGAAATTGGGCCAGTTAAAGTGAAACGTTGACCAAGCCTTTTTGCTCTTTCCCAATACAGAATCTTCCTAGTTGGAGTCTGGGACATATTTAAAAGAGACTTAAATGTAACAGAGGTCTTAGTTGATTAGTCCACTGCGTAATAATATGGGACTCCCCTAGATCCCGTATAAAAAACTAAATCTCTCATCCCATTTCCCTTACAAAAAACGCCTACACTGCACAGGGAGTTGCAAGTTGCAACCCAACCAGACCAGCTACTATCCATAACGGTTGCGATTGCCGCTTTCTACCTATCCTTTTGGTGTCAAATTTTACATCTTTTTGGAAAGGAAAAGGAGCTAGCTTGCTGGCTATGATCCATCTGTCTAGCTACTAAAATAAACTAATTATAGCCAAGGGTTGCTTCCAGTGAATTAACAACCCTGTAGACTAGTCTTCAAGTATATCCGTTTTGGTTATGATGTCATTATTTTAATTTTGTTGTTCAATAAATTTACAGATTCTTCGTAATCCGATAACTTGTTAGTGAATTTCCATATTTACCTCCAGCATATTCTTTGAGGGTTTAGTTAATGGTGGGCAAAGGCTACATTCTTTGAATTGTTTTTCTGAAGGATAAGAGGTGCATGCTTTTTCCAAACCGATAGTGATACTGATAGGCCAAACCTCTTTGAAACGCCTCTGCCTGCACAGGTCAATTCAATAAATATATAACTCGGACAGGTCCGTCCTGCTTCTGAAATGTACTAATTTTCCTGAAACAATCATGATTGAGCCACCTGTCCAGATGAACCATTAGATATCCCAAGTCCTAAACCAAATCGAAACTACCCCAAGTAGCCTTGTTCACCCAGACTTGATTTTAATAAGTTATTTTGCTTTTTTATATAACTTAATATAACAACTTTGATAAACAGGCACGTCCCATGGCGTGGGGTAGTGTATTCTTGACTGAGAGTAACATAATTACAAGTTATTTAACCCCTTAAGCTTCTTAATTATCTGCCCCATCTCCTCATCAATTGTCTTTGTTCTTCGTCCTCTTGTCATCTCTGTCTCCTCTTACCCCGGCTTTCTCTCCACCTATCTAGTTTTTCTCCTCTAACCGAGGTAGCCATATTAGTCTGTATGCTGCGCTTATTGTTCTGTTACTTGTCATTTAACTCATGTCTGTGTTCTTCAAACAGAAAGAAAGGAGGAGTCCGTTCCGGTTGATGGGAACATATACGGAAGAGAAGAACCAGGGAAATCATCATCAAGAACCGGAGAAGATCACCAAGACCAGCTTATATTGCATGTGGTCATTGGTGGTGAGCTTAGCTGGAGGGCTAGTTCTTGGATGGTGGGAATACCAATATCATCGAACAAATACACAACAATGGATGGTACCCTTTGGTTTAATTCTGATGGTCACTCCTATGATCATAAGTTTTGCTCTTTTCGTCTCTGAAACTTGCAGTCCCATAGGCGAAAACGTGTGCATGAAGAGCCACCCTGCTATTCATGTACGTGACTCAGTTACTGATGCTGAGAAATGCTCCGGAGTAATCACAGTGTAATTTGGTTCAGAAGCCATTTCCAGAGACTCTTGCAGCATCACCATTACAGTTGCGTCAAATTTGCAAAGATCAAACTAATAGCAACCGTTTGATTGGGAATCATGTTATAGGTAAACAAAGCTAATTGCTTATTGATGAGAATGGTTGTTGACTTATTATTTAAGAGTGGGGAGGATTGTTTAGTTGGTGGATGCATGTGTCAAGCAGGTTGCTTGATTCGCTAGCCAAAACTGTAAGGTAGTGATTGTCATAATTCGTGTATGGACTTAAATCCATGTTTTCAAGGACTCAAAATGACGTGATCAACACATGCTTTTTGGTGTTTAAACAAATGGTGAGAATATAGCCTTCCCCAGTTTTAATCCAACCGTCTTAGGTAGCAACTTGACTGGCGTTTACGTAAGCTACTCATGTTTCCTTTTAAAGAACTTCTGATTAAATATTCCAAAGTCCTCCTCACATTCGTGTTTTTTAGCTTAAATTTCCACGAGGCTCATGTAAGAGGGGCATGGCATAACATAGTTTAACAAGTTCAATGATTCTAACGATTCATTTACATATATGAAGGACCACAAAAGGATGCTTGAGAGCTACTGCGATTCTTGTAATCAATTTGTTTGTAAACAAATCAAAATGGGCGTTTGATGTATTGAATTGCCTAATCTGCGTTACCCAAATATTAATCCTTCGGAGATGGAGTTCAAGCTTTGAGCAAAGAAGCTGATTTTACAAATTTCCATCAAAACTACTCGAGACACTCGTCTGTTTAAGAAAGGCAACAATCACTAGAGCTGAATCCTTCGCTCGATTGTCAAATAGCTTATCCGCACTGCATGTTCTTAAGACTCGTATTCTCCGGGGTTCAATTCCATAAGAAAAGCTTATTTTGATTTCTCAACTCTGAGAAAAGTATTTCATTCACAGAACAAATGAACACCATCCAAAAGCTGATTTATGGAAGATAAATCAACACTACGGCGAAACACGGGAAATTTCAACGCATCCTAAAGAACTCTGTAAAAGAATTCGGAATTATACATGACTAGAAGCTAAAGGGCAAAAGAAAAAGAAAACATCAATTATGATTCACGAAACGTCAAGCTTCAACCTCAGAACGTGTTGGGAAATCAAGGCCATGTAGTGCAGGTATGTTGTCAAGATCCTCCTCAGCGAACAATGGGAAAAACCACAATACCTTGTTTGTGCCAAAAACCTTCCAAAAGAAAACAAAGGTGGTCGTGAGAGAATTTCAATTCCATAGGAAGTTCGGAAGTAGCTGCCGCGATACGTCTTCAAAAGCTATCATCAGTGAATCACTCAAACTTATAATTGGCCAATGTTGGCAATCAAGAATTCAAGTAACCAAGAACAGAGTTGTCAGTAATTGGCAAAATAACATCATGTTCAAGCGAAGGCATTAACAGACCTGTTCAAAGTTCTTTTTCTTGCCTAAGTCATACTTCCACCTCACAGCTCCTTTTTTCTCGTAAACCTGAAACATATTTTGATGAACAATAGTCAATATGATCACAGAAATCAACCATATACAGTATCATTTCTTCATGTCTAGTAAAGGATAAAGCAATCTATTAGTTCTCTGGGTTCATGGTAAATTTGCACTGCAAAGAACCCACAATTGAATATGCCAATAACGGTCCCTTCCCTATTCAATATTCAACAACATTCAGACACTACCGATCACAATAGCTTCTGCTTCTTAACGACTAATACCTCAAAGTCAAGCCAGCTTCCAGTAAGTAGGTTTCCAACCACTAAAGAAGTTATGAGAAGAAGAAGCACATTAGTAAACTGAAAATAACCAATTTAGACATTACCTCTATCGTTGTCGTGTTGCTTGAAAGAAGTGATGCATGCATAACTATGAAACATAGAAGACTGAGACAGAAGGCCAAATTAAGAACTGCACGAAGGCACAAAATCTGTAAGAAACAAGCGAACAATAAGAAATGGAGTATTAGTTGAAGAAAACATAATCAATGAACATAAGGCTAAAATTTATACCAAAAGCCACAAAAATAACAGCTACATTCCCAGGAGAGGTAGAATGGCTTTTGTTGTTGCGGAAGAACTTGATAAAACTAGGGAGCAGCACTATAGTATCTATTGTCGTCTCCAGAAAGGTATACAACTTCAAGACAGAACCAATTGAAGATTAGAACCAAAGAATATAAGGAATAAATATATGAAAGAGAGAGGCAGTCATCATCCACTCAACCCTTAAACTGCCCCACTAGCGGAAGAAGAAATCTAAAGTAAGATAGTACTGCACATATACTGTATATCATGATCCATTGGCCTTTTGACGGTGAAGCTACAAAAGGTTGGTTGGCCACTCTTGCCAGATTTACTTCCAAAATATTTATTACCAAAATTACTTCTGTCTTCTCTAGAACCAAGAGTTAGGACTAGCTATTTTACAGGAAATGATTAAAATGGTAAGCCCAACGTCAAATTATCAAACTCAAGACTCTCCTTTGAGCACAGCACAGTGCAATGTTGATTATAGAACAACAGCAAAAGCATTGCTTTAAGAAAAAGTGATTGTATAATAAATAAATGGATAAACGTACGTATTAACAGTCGGAATAACTTCTTGAGAATCTTCCAACAAAAATTAGAAAGAAAAAAAAACAGAGAGAAGACATGACAATACCAGGAAAAGAACAAAGTATTTGTAGTTGCATGCTCCTACACAATTGACGACCCAAATGCAATGGTGATCCATCTTAAGAACACATCTTTTGCCTACAACCAAAAACATAAAAAACATGTTCCATATAACTTCAACTCAAACGTAACACATTGCCCTGTACAAGGATCAGATTATACAACATGGAGAATTGGTTACATATTTAGAGATTTAATATTAAAGCAGAAAATCTGATGATTATGAGTAATTGCAGCACATCGTTTCTACTTCCACATCGAGTTTGTCTCTTTTGACTAGGTCAACTATAACCACCAGCCTATCTAAAGAGGTGAACCAACAAAAAGAGTTCAAGATATGAGATTGCCCAGGATTAACAGGAGTACGTATGTGCTATGCTGATAATTGGTCAACCGTGAGAGTTCCTGCCAAGGACAATCTCATATCTGAAGTTATATCACCAGGGACAAGACTTCCTGTCACGTTAAACACCATAGTGCCGTACAATCACTATTACGCTAACAAACTGTACCCTCCAGAGATATTGCTGGCTAAATTGGGACAAGAGTCCACAAAAGGGATAATTTTTGGGATAATGCTCCTCTCCTAAAAGCGTACGTTGTTGGTGCTATCCATAAAAAAGACTGGGGCTTTGTATTTTGAGTTTGTCTAGTTTTTATCCAAAGTCTCCAAAAAAAGAGATCAGTGTCTCTTGTTTAGCTCTCTAACACTTGAAATGACCAACCAAACATTGGACAAGAGTGAGATATGACAAAAATTAACGCAATAAACAACTTGAAAGTGACTTACAAACAGAGCAATGATGGCAACGCGGTGGCTTGCCATTCTGGCAATGATTGCAGAAGGGAACAGGCGGTCTTCCACCCAGCCGATCAGAAGCAGACCATGTGGAAGATGGACCCTCCGGTGTAACATAATTCAACGCATTAACACCCCTATCCGCCTCTGAATTCTCTTCCGAAGGTGACGCTCTCCAGTTTTCCGGCACCGAACCGGGGTCTTTAAAAACAACCCTAAAGTAGCACCATAGTAAAAGGACAAGCTGCGAGATTGAAGTTACATCTCCACTCATTCCATCGAAATAAGATCTGGGTTAATACAAAAACACCAAAAAAAATGAAACAGAAAAGAAATTACAAGGTAAGGAGCCATAAAGACTTGAACTTTACCAGAATATGAAAGACAATGACTATTGCGAAGGCTAGAAGTGAGATAGAACCGTGGTGAAGCAACCGCGGGCCCCAGGTAACGACGACGACCGCGTGATAAGAAACAGCGATTATGGCGGCGACGAGAAGGATCATTAAGTAACCCAGAACTTTGAGACCGGAACAGAATTTAAACACATTTATGTCCATCCTAGTATTAAACGTGCGATATTGTAACCTGCTAAATGGGGCAGTTGAGGGGGGTCTTCTGGCACGTGGAAATAGTCGTTTCCAGATATCGGGAGCCAGGTTGGCGAGTCTGGCTAGAGCTTGACGTTGCGTGGAATTTAGGGACAAACCAGATGTAAAGAGGAATGGATTTTGGAGAGATTAAGGAGACGCAGGTAATTTGTCTTCCCTTCCCCAGAAAGAAACTGAAGCAAAGTTTGGGCTTTTTGTCGGTTAACTGGTTGCTGGCGATTTTATTGTTTTTAAAAAACCCAAATAATTATTTTCAATTTTTAATTTTATTACGTCAATTTTTATGTACCGTTTAGCTTTTTCTTCACCCTTTCAAATTAATTACTTTTTTCTATTATTCCAATTTCACATCTCAAAAAAGCCAAAAATTTCTATTATATCAATTTTTCGGTAATTGGTTAATCTTAAGTTTATTTTTAAGATAACAGACAAACACCACAAAGTCTCAGAATAAATCAAACAAAATGAGTAAAAACTAAAAAGAACAAACAAACTGAAGCCGAAGCCCAACCAAACTAAGAAGCCTGCAAGAAAGAACCGAAGTAGCGGTGCACAGCTTTGGATCCAAAATAAAACGACAGACACAGTTACTGTGTTTCACCTTCTTCACATTCTTCGGTTTGTTATTTTTGTCGTTTTAATGTCTAAAACACAACACTTTACCTTTTTGTCTTAAATTCCAGAAACCTCGTCGGCAGGAAATTATATTCCCTTTAACCCACTTGCTTACTCACTGCCAATCAAAACCTTGGATTTGGGTTTTGGGTTTTGGGGTTTATCAATTTGGGGATTATTTCAGGCATTTAGGGCTAAGTTTTTGAGGAACAAACAAGATGCAGCAGCCACATCCACAGCCACAGGCACCGCCACAGCCACAGCCGATGATTCCCATGATGCCTTCTCTTCCGCCCACCAACATCACCACCGAACAGATCCAAAAGGTATAGTTTTGGGTGCTTATTTGATCACGTATCGTTAACTGTTTGCGTATTTGTTTGTATACCTGTAAAGTTGTATATTATGTAGTGGAAACTTGGGAGTTTCGAGTTTCTTGATGATTATTCTGCAAGGAAGGAGTATTTTGTAAAGGTGTATTTGTATATTTGCTTATCTTGTTTCAAATTGGGCTTGCTTTTGGTGTAGTTTGTTGGAATTAATTTCTTCCATTTCCAACTTTTATAGGCTATTGATTGGAATTAATGAAGTAACCCATAAGGGCCTAGAAGAAATAACGTACATAGTAAATGGATTATGTTTCTAAGTTATAATTATTCAGTACTAGAGGGATGGACATCGTCAGAATATTTAACCTATGGGCATACACGGTCAAGTGTTACTAAGATGATAGAAACATCTTTTATTGATGGACTTAGCGAAGCGGCTTGGTTATCAAGTTTCAGATCAACGGGATAAATTGCTTAGAGATAGCAGTTCCTTTTAAGGACTCTATTTAGCTTTAGATTTGTTGGTTTCTATCAAAAAGAGAAGTTAAAGAGTGTGCTTATCTCTGATGATGAAAGCTTGGCAAGTCTACATTTTACTAGGTGATGTGTGCAATCTGGAACTTTATGGCCAAGGCAGTTCTTTTTAGTTATTCGATCATATTTCTCTTCAATCTTCTGCCAAGTGCTATATATGGTGATCGATGCCTGTGTTTTCTCTTAAATATACTTCACGGTTTTTGTTTTTATTACAATTATTTGTGCTTGCACGTGTCTCTCAATTTACGTGCTGCAGTCGCAATGATAGGCATTTAAGTTCTTTGCATCTATCTATTGGCATCAATAAATCTTATTGGTTAGATGCTTCTCAGGTGATTCAAAGTTGGCATGATTACATTCACTGAATTCATGTTTGATGGTAAAGTAATGGAGATTTTATCATGGCATGTGGCCTTGGTCAACGACTTCGTGGAAATTATTGCCACGTAGTTTAAGCTTGTGAAATTACTTTTGAAGGATGCTTTCTTCGTGCTGCCTCACTGACATGTTATGAGGTTTCATTGAGGCCCTACATTGTTTTCTTTACTTTCTTTTGATGTGATTGTCTGTCTATTATGTTTCCATGCACCTCATCTCCTGTAAAAAAGCTCAGTTTTGCCGCTTCGTGTAGCTATTCTGGTTATATGTGCTCTAGGTACATGCGCAAGTAATTCA
>JAOSBL010000004.1:4140905-4155955 GCA_027568915.1 Erythroxylum roraimae | reverse complement strand
GCGAATGCTTAAGTTGTATGTTTTAAGATTAAAGTAACGGCCCACTTTATTCTTGAAAACATACTTGATTCCAGATTTATTGAATAGTGCCATTATCGATAGTCGACTACTATCATGATATGAAACTCATCATTTCCTTGTAGTAAACTCTTTTACTTACATGGAGATAAATCGCAACAATACAGTCTAAACCATAATCAAGCGACCAACTTGATTATTCAATTGTGAATCCATTATTTTATATTCTTATAATATACAAGTTTCCTATACATCTCTATATATATGTATATTACTTACAAAAGAATCTTGGTACCTTATGACTAGATATATAACGCTCATTAAAACCAAACTCTTTTATTTTGTTAATAATAAATATTTTCATTACAAAACTGTAACTAAAGAAGATTAAGTTACATGTAAAGGCACTTGCTTTCTAGTGTACTATATTTACATAATTCCAACATGAACTTGGATACTTTTATGCTTTGTTCTTGATGTATAAAAATCATAGGTTATAGGTTGTTAAATGGATGAATTAGATTGGGATTTGAAGTATAATAAAGGTGAATTTATGCTAAAGAAAGGTGCTAGTGTAGTGTTCTTGAAATGAGAAAGAGCTAGGACTACATGTATGATAGTGAATGATAGTTTCTGTTTTGTTTTGATGCATGAAAGTCAATAGTTTATGAGCTGTCAATTGAATAATTTTAAGTTTGAATTGGAGATGAAATTGATGAGGAATTGGAGTATAATTGAGGTATAATTAATGGACTATTACGAAGATGTTTTGAATTTGGTATCAAGGTGTTAGAATTTGGAATTTTTTTTTGGAGGAAATGGATGGTGAACCTTTGGTTCAGTCATCCCACAATCGTTGAAGCTGCATTAGCTCCTTCTCACGATCATGCATATTGCTTTGAAGTGAAACAAAATTCTATTTTGTGTGATTGTTGAGTTAACTAAGGATAAGTCACTTTACTTTGATGTAATTGGACTTGATTGAGGCTTGAAATGAACTTAGATAGTTGCTTGATTAATTGGTTAAGGGTTTGATAAGTTTAGGTTGTTAATTGATGTTATAACTTAAGGAATGGATTGTTTTGATATCAATGTATCTAAATCTGGAAATTATGAGTTGTTAAAGGAATAAAGGTGTTCTTATGAATACAAATGTGATCCAAAAGATATGAGTGATGTATTAGGAATGAATAAATTAGAATTGGGAAATTATGTGAATATATAATGCTAGAAAAGGGTTGATGAATGTATGGTTGATGAATTTAGAATAATCAAGTTTACTTAAGGTATAAACCTAATTGGAAACTAGTTATATCCAAGCTATGATGTATGAATGGTTAAGATTTGTGAATAAGGATCCATACCTGGAAAGTCAATTGAGCATGCATTAAACATGACACATATACATATGCATAATTGAATATTTATATGATTGATCAACTTAGTAATATGTGAAATATGTCTGTATTGCATAAAGAAGCACAAATTGATCGTCAGCATCTAGACATTGTCGGGTTATCAGGGCAATAGCTTATCTGGAGCGTACTATGAGTTAACTTAGATGTTTTCTCATTATGATTGAATTGTTTCTATTTAAATTTCCATTATTGAATTGTTACTTATGTGATTGTGATAATTTCGGACATTGTTGTTCTAGGAGTTTGATATTCAGGAATGTATTGGAAGTACTTTCAAATTGTATGTGTAATATTGAATGTGTACTCAACTGAATATGGAATGCCGGACTCAGATCCGAAGAATGTGATAAATGACATGAGCACATTAAATGAAAAGTATTGATAGCATATTATGTGAATTGATGCATTCCATTACATTGATATGCATGATCAGATAAAGGAGTTGTGACCGGAGTGACAAACGTGAAAAAAAGCTTTAAGCTCAGGATGTACACAAAGAGCCATAGGCTCAGTTATTAATAAACCCGGTAGCTACAAAAGGTATAGGATAGTAAATAAAATAAGCCTGGTATCCACAACAGATATGGAACAGTAAATAGGCTATCGGTCACAATAAAGTAAAATGAAAGTGGAGTCACATGTACATTTTCATATATAATTTTACATGTAATGTGTGAATGATTGCAATGAATTACTGATTTATTTTAATATAGTGATATGCAATGTTGTGTACTTGTTATACTTGTCAAAATGTGATGTGGTATACAAAATTGGATACTGTGATATACTTGTGAATTTGGTTATACCTGTGATGTTTGTGCTCTGACTTGAGTGAGCACATCGATGATGGTTCACTCACTGAATTTGTAAACTCATCAAAATTGCAACGTTGATTTTCAGGTACAAGGGAGACCTAGCTTATAAGGCAATCTAATAGAAGTTTAGTACTTTCAATTTTTGGGAACAAGAAAGACTCAAAGGTCTGGTCAGTTGATATCTGAGGAGCCTAGTAGATTGTGTTTATTTAGTTTCTTATTTCATGTAGAACATTTTGTAAAAGAGCAGTAAACTCTCAGATGTTTTTGGTAATGTAAATATATAGATTATGAAGTGTAATGCAACAATGTAAGTTATGTTTATGAAGGAAATGAGAAAAGTTGATCTTTTGAATACTTATGTTATGTTTGATGCCATAATAAGTTATGTGATTGTTCTAACGTGCCATTCTCATAGGGCATGTTCTCGAATATCCTCTCGATGTTCGAGCATATGCTCTATAGAAGTGGTATGTACACAGCCACACCAAATACCCAAGCAGAGATCGCAACAAAAAATACCAAGATGCTTCCACAAAATACTAAAATAGCACTTCTAAATGAGTAGCTATGATACCATGATAGACTTGATAGAGAAAGAGAGAAATTTTGGTTGAATACCCTGTGATATTCTCTCAACTTTTATTCAAACAAATAGATGAATATACAACGTGATTATAGTTATAACTGTACAATCTAAAGAATGATTATCAGCACTATTACAAGTTAATTTACCTCTAATTAAAGTTGTACAATATAAGCAAATATACAACAGTTATAACAAAATAAATGTTATCTATATATGGTAACATCTTGAACATTTAGTTAGAATCATACTATAAGCAACGACAGAGCAATATAAAAATTAGGATGGAATGGACGATATGTGAGACCAAAGTATTTCAGTAGAATTTTCACTTCAAACAACTAAAAACCAAAGTAAAAATTGGGATGAATCAGCAATAGAAAGTATATTCTATTTTTCAATAGCGAACTAGTATGGAACTCTAAGGAAATTACCAGTGAATGTTATAGAGATGGGAAAAAATATATAAATGTCCAAATGACATATACAAACGTGCACACACTTTCAGCAATCATCAACAACTTACAAATGTATTGGAACAAGAAATTAAAAGTGATAATGCTCAAGCTTTTGTTTATGGTTCTCTCCTCTCAACTTTCACTTTTACCCGATTCATGCCATGCAACAGACATAAACTATATGCAAAAGTTTATTAGGTCTTGCCTCTTTAACAGATGTTTACATTACGATGATTCGTTTAGTGTCAAAAACAAACAAGCTCCTATCACAAGTATATATTGGACCCCAAGATGGGATGGTGGAAGCTGATAAAATCAACATACTACCTAAACAATACGAAGGAGTGAACTTTAACCAACATGTAGGCTACGTTACGATGTATCCAAAGAATAAAAGAGCACTTTTCTATTATTTCATAGAGTCACCTCATGATTCTTTTACTAATCCATTGGTCTTATGGCTCAATGGAGCTAATACATTTGCACAAGCACACATTAGACTGAAGCTTCTAAGGAGAAAATTTGATAAGTAGCATATATCATGATTTACTTGCAGGGCCAGGATGCTCGTCTTTAGGAGTAGGAATCATATAAGAATTGGGACCTTTTAAAGTCAAAAGTGACAAATGACCCTTAATTTAAATTCTTATGCCTAGAATAATGGTAATTTAAGAGACCAAACTATCTTCTCCTTTTTTCTGTTGCTAGGGCTCTAACTAAGACAAATTGTTGCTTAGTTCCACATAGCTCATTTATTTTGTCTTGTTTGGAGCCCTAGTTCTCGAGACAACTTCATCTTTCTATTAGGCATAATTTTAAAGCTCCTTTTAAGAAAGTCCAGCTGATCACTTATTAATTTAATAGTGAGCAAAACAATGGGCAGCTAGTGGGAAGAACAAAATGAGTGTGGCCGAGGAGAGGGTGTTCTATAACAGCGGTAGAGTGTTCTGAGTGTGGTAAAGGAGGAGGTAAAGTTATGTTAGGGCTTTTTGTTCTTTGATTTTCTTTAATATTACTTGATATTATTTTATTAAATTATGACATGGATTTCATTACACTTGACATCATACGTATACAGGCACATCATTATTGTTAACAAAGAGATTAATGTTAGACTATTTTTGTTTAAAATTAAAAGTTCGAGTAATTTATTTTCCCTTTTTAAACTTTGAGCTATAATTACAAAATTGTGCAAAGTTTGTAATTTTTTTTGGTAATAACCTTATTAAAAAAACTTCGAGTTGCTATTTTAAAAAAGAAAATTTTATTTTAATAATATTGTCTACATTATTCTTGCATATTATATAAGTTAGTATAAAAAATAATTTAAATAATAGGAAGCTAACAGGGATCTCTCTTGGAAAACACCTTCTGAGCTTGAGGAGTCATGTATATCCTTGGATAAAGCATCAACTGGGGAATGGGAACAACATTTGACTCTGGTTTGATAGTTGGACATAATATAGTCCCTTTATTATAAGAATTGAGATTATGCATTTAAGTAGCTTTACTCTAAATTCTAGAGTTTCCTCTTTAATACATGATGGAGAATGGTCTTCAAACATCAGAGGTTCTTCTTCTCTGGTTATAATCTGACCCTAGATCCAACAATCTCAAAGTGAAGATTGCATTTTATGGAATCTCAATTTCAATGAGGTATTTACAAACAAATCATGCTATTCGATTTTCAGAGTTATTTGAGAGAAGTTGCTTAGCATGAAATACTCTGGAATCACTCTTTAAACCCTAAGGCTTCTGTAATTATGTAGTTGTTGGTTGATGCCCTACATCCAATTGCTTTGGTTATAGTTTAGTAATAAATTATTTAAAGACATTGTTTATTTTATACATATTTAGGTGTATATAATAAATTTCATGGGATACTTATACATTACAAATAAAATTATAATGATATTATAATTATGAGATTCATATTTCATTTATGTATTATCCCTAAATTGTTCCTAGTTATTGTTTTATTAAGACTGGACATTAATAGAATGTAAAAAAAACTAGAACACATTCTGTTTTTCCTTATGAAGGAAGTAGTCGATCTTCTAGGCTAAAGTATAGAGGTACTTAAACAAATGTATGGGTGTTTGTTAGAGAATAAGTTCACTAAACAAACCCGATATGAGAAATCCATTTGGAACATTACTTATATGTCTATTGAACTCTCATTGTGATGATTGTATAAATGATCATTTGACTTGAGTTCTCCAAAAGTTATCTTGTATAGGAATTGTTATATTTTGATACTATTTATGGCCTATTTAATCATAGGTCGGTCAATCGGTAGTCAGTAGATGTAACATAAACTAAATGAAGGTAGTTATGTGATCAAAATATGATTCATCACTCTAAAGTAATTAGAGAGAATGTTCCATTGTTCTCGATTAGTATTGATTCGGGAAATCCTAGGCCAAGATGGAATGACGCTTTGTAAGTAATTTACAAATGTCATTAATTGAATCAATAGCTCATGGTGGAGAACTAATATGATTAGGCTTAAAAAGAGCAGACATTAATTTCACGCTCTATCTAATCGAAATATTATATGATGAAAGTACTTAATTATACGAAAAAATTATGTACAGAAAGGTTAGTCAAAACTACTTTAACATTCCTTAATATTTAGGTGGTTATGAAGCGTTGCCAGACGACAATCTTAATAAATGATTATAAATCTTTAATTGAAGAATTAAAGATAAATTAAAAGAAAATTTAATTTATCTAATTCTAATTATGAATTAGAATTATAATTTATAATCATTGCCAATATATTTGGGAACCTAATGGGTCATGAAGAAAGCAAAGATATTTTATCAAGTTGAACTTGATAATAAAGTTTGAGAAACTTTATGATTAAATATGAGATATTTAATAAATAAGGATCAATATAGAATATTAGATCTTATTTGGGCATAATTGGTATTTAATTAAAATTATTTGTAATTCTAATTAAAGTTTAATTGGAATTAGAGTTTAATTTCAATTAAATTACAAAAATGTCCAAAACCTATTTTAAATAGGCTTAAGCTCTAATGGAGTTAGCATTTCTTACTTAACTCTCTCAGTAAGTGTTACAGAGTTTTCTTAACCTATTATGTAAATATCGTTAGAGGTCGAATATTTGTGAGATTATGGTGATTGAGATGGATCGATTTCAGAAACGATTCGAGGGATATGATAAGAACATGATCAAGCTTCGAAATAAGGAATGAATTTAGATTCACGCTTTACTATAATTTACGTGTTAATCATTTTATAGAATTAAATTGATCTTGGTTTTTAGAAAATCAATTTGTGAAAAAATTTGTAATTATTCCGCTGCAGTTGTGATTGGATTCCATCCCAGTTTTCCAACAATGGCTCGTTATTAAAAATAGAATTAGAACAAAAAATAGGTAGTTTGGAGACTTTAATCCAATCTGTGTACTTTGTAAGGTGAATATGGAGGATATGAAGCATCTCTTTTTTCAGTGCAAATATTCTAAAACAATATGGAGTTGAGAAATGCACAAGCTAGGGGAGTATTGCCAGAATTATGAGTGAAGTGAGGTGATAGAATTGGATCTTAGCTAAAACCAAGCAATTGAAGCTAAATTCCGGGAATCCTGAATCAGCTTTATTCACCACTATTTATATCATTTGAAAAAAGAGGACTTAAAGACTTTATAAAGGGGAAGACACTGAAAAAAACACTACGTAGCTAAAGCCAACCTCAACTAAATAAGGGAGATTATGCTAGCTAAATCAGCACACAATCAACTTACTTTTGATATGAAAATAAAGATGGAACATTTAGAATAAGTTGATTGTAACTTTCTGTTCTTATTTTTGTTGATTCTCTTGTGTAACTAGAAATTCTTGTAACTTTGTAACAGTTTTTTTAAATAATTAATAAAGAATTCTTTTTAAATTAAAATAATAATAATTTAAACAATATTAATCATAATTAATCAAATTCTTTTAGAAATTCTAAATTAAGAAAGCATAACTTATGAACCTCTACTTTCTTTCTTTATTTAGTTCGTTTTATATAAATAAGGTTTACTCTAATAGCTACCACTCTAAAGTTTTCAATAAATTGAAAAATTAAATAAAAATAAAAAATAAACCAATTTAAAATTTTCAAAATTTTTAATTATCGCAATGTTTACACTACACGATTTGACGTAATCATCATAAGCACACGAGACACATGTCAAAATATCTGAAGAAAGGGACGATGGTTGCACGCAGGTGTTTTATGGTACACTTTAGCATAAATCTTTTTGGATCTTTCTACCCGCTGATTATAACGCTTCAAGATGTCTTCAGGCATTAGGCTGAGTGAGTCATTACTGATTTATAATGATTATGCAAATCCAACGGTGCAAACTATCTAATTTGATGTGTGATCCTTTGCTAATTGCTACTCATAATTTCTCCAGCCGTTCGTCTTCTATATATATGCGCAACGCTCGTTGTCCTTCACCGTCTCTGCCTTGCACAAACTCTCCCGCTCACGAGCCATTCTTTCTTCTTCTTCGTTGTGGTCTTTGACTGATTGCTGGATCAGATACTGAGGAGCAACAAGAGTCTTTTTTCAGAGATGGGGCAGCGTTTCAGCAAAATCATTGGGAATAAACAAAATGGAAGTACTACCACCGTCGTCCCGTCCGGCGATCAGGACCAGCCCTCATCACCTCATCCAATTTCCCCTAACAAAACCATTCCATCTGTCGGGAATACTTCTCCGTCTTCGTCACACCACAGCTCCTTACCTATCCCGCTTCCGTCAACGTCACACAACGACCCCATTCCGTCCTCAAGCCCCCACTACTTGCCTAGTCCGCTTCCGTTAGCTGCACGTAACGACCCCATTCCGTCAGTCAGGAATGGTCCTCCTCGGCGCCTACACAGCAGATTCAAGCCTCCGCTTCCACCAAACTCGAGTGGAGAAACCATTCCATTAGTCGGGGACGTTTCTCCACAGCCCTCATACAGCAGCCCACGCCAAGGAGTGGTGTCTCAGCATCCGGAACAACAACAGGGTTCGGACATGACCTTCGGTTTCAGTGAGAACTTTGGAGCTAAGTATAGGCTTCAAAACGAGATAGGGAGGGGAGCTTTTGGTCATATTTATTCAGCGAGGGTGAAGGAAGGTGAGCTCAAACATCAGGTTGTTGCAGTGAAGAAGATTTCCAAAGCAAGGGTATAATCAACTGTCAGCTCTTTTAACTCACTTTATTACGTGTTTATGTTGCTTCAATGGGGTCTACTCGAAGGTTTTTTATCTTTACCCAGCCGAGTAGTCATCACTCTCGAAACGGGAACGAGAAACAAGAAACAAGAATCAAGAATCAAGAAGTTCCTCATAACCCAGAAGAAGTTCTTCCTTCTATTTTCTTTGTATACCACACCAACTAGTTTTCTTGATGACAGCATAACTAACTTCCCAGCCAATCTTAGTAACTGAATTTTGATTAGACCAACTAACTTCTTCCCGCCAATTGTACTACGGATAGTACGCATTGCTTACTTCTTTAACCTAAACATATTCTAAATTTCTGACCAGAACATTGATATCTTGTCTGTCAGGCATTTAGTTATGTCTAATACAATGTGACTTATGATCTGGAAATCTTTTGAGTAACGGTGATTTGTTACTATTTAACTGTTACCATTGACGTACAATCTTTTTCGTAATGGCTGGTACCTCATCTATTTTGCAGATAGCAGCAACCTTAGCAATTGCAGATGTTGGCAGGGAGGTAACCATAACGAGAGCTCTGTCAGGACATAAACATGTGGTCAAGTTTTACGAAGTTTGTGAGGATGCCGATAATGTGTACATTGTCATGGAGTATGTCTTATGTGTTCTCTCTTGCAAGCTGGCTGTTCATACTACACTTTCGCTGTTTATGTCCCTTTTATTCTTAGCACCGCACTAAAAGTTCTGTTGACCAGGAATCGCCAAACTTCAATATTATAGTTAACACACTTTTGTTCTGATATTATTTTCCTTTAATATTTATTTCAGAAGGTGCGTGGGCGGGGAGCTATTACAGAAAAATGGGAGAAGGTAGAAATGACGAAATTCCTGAACTTCAATATCATTCCTGTACATCAGATGTACAAGATCGAGAACATCTCTATTCCATTGCTTCTCGGACGACATAAAACGCTTATACGAGATTCTTCTATGGTGCAGGAGGAGATATAGAGAAGAAGATGCAAAAGCTGTAGTTGGGCAAATCTTTTCTGCAGTTGCGTTTTGTCATCTTCAAGGTGTTATACATCGCGACTTAAAGCCAGAGGTTTCCTCCTAAAACTTGATGATTAATTGAGTTCACCTAAATAGTCCATTTTGCATTTAGATTACCGAGATGACATTATTGATTTCTCTTCTTTGTTTGTCAGAATATCCTTTTTAGCTCTGAAGACGCTGATGCTGATATTAAACTAATCGACTTTGGTCTTTCTAACTTTATCGGGGCTGGTAATGATAACAGACTCTTACAATCGTTGCAAACTTTGTATCGTAGGTACTTGCCTTTTTCCGACCACCAATTATGTTTGTGTTTTTTGCAGATGAAAGACTTACCGAGTGTGTTGGAAGTCAATCCCATGCTGCACCGGAAGTCTTTAGAAAATGTTACGGCGTGGAGGCAGACGTATGGTGTGTTGGCGTTATTACCTATCAACTACTAAGTGGATCCCTACCTTCGGGGAACATTCGATCACGAATGGATCAGGACTTATGTTGGGCTTATGTCAGTCCAGAGGGAAAAGACTTTGTAAAGAGACTCCTGAAAAGGAATTACGAGAAAAGAATGACTGCTGTCCAAGCTCTTAGTAAGTAATAAAATTTCTATATTCCTGCGTACTAAGGTCCCGACAGTTCTAAACTGTGTAGTAAGTTCATCTTTCATTGATCTATCTATTGGTGTTCTCAGGATATTTACATCTTATGGCTTCAGTTCACAAGTCTTCGAGCTAATTAAACTAACATGATTGCAGCTCACCCATGGTTGCGGAATAACAGTAGTTGTATACCTTTAGACATATGGATTTATAAGCGTGTCAATGAATACCTTTTTCTTGGACCTATCAAGCAGGCGGCACTAATGGTACTTTTCTTATCTAGTACTGATTTTCATCGTCGATTTTCTTGCAATATTTTGGGCCTTCAGATTATTATTTTGTGTATCACAATCGATTTCTCTAATCGCCAAATGTTAACAGGAACCATGTAAGTCATGCGTCTTTTAGAATGTTCATAATTACAATGATCTTATGATTTCTTATTTTTTCTCTCTTCCTGTTAGGCTCTTTCAAATGCTTTGCCGGAGGACGAGCTTGCATATTTAAGAGCTCAATATGCCTTGTTAGAGCCAAGTAATGTAGACGGTTGTGTTTCACTTGAAAATTTCACGATGGTAATCTGAGTTTTTCTTTTTCGTATTAGACGCAAATGAATGTCATTTTATGTCCATTAATTAGTGCCAAGTTGCCGGCGAGTCCGAAACTCAGATAATTAAGACCCTCTAACAAACACTAAAGGCAGGCACATGGAAGTCCCCCACTTCCATTCCTAAGAGGTGCATTTAGTCTATGTTGCTTCTGGATTGTTTATGATTGAGATGTCATTAATATTGAATCGCAGGCGCTGCAACGCAATGCAACTGACGCAATGTGGATGTCGAGAGTTCATGAACTTCTTGATACGGTAAGTTATCTGGATTTTACAACTAAAACTTCTTGGTGACTTGAAACTGATTTTCATTTTCTTTGGTTTTTGTTTTTCCAGATGGGAGGTCTTGCTGTGAGGAGGATGAATTTTGATGAATTTCGCGCAGCTGTAATTAGCCCACGTCAATTAGAGGCTCGTGAAGACTGGGGAGAACTTTCCTGGGCTGCTTTTGTACATTTTGAGAAGACGGGTAATCGAATCATCTCAAGTCATGCGTTGGCATCGGTACGTACTCTCGTTACTTTCTTTTATTTTTTCTGCTGTTTACATAGTATTGTACATCCTCTCATTGTTGCAGGAGTTGAACATACGACGTACTGAGTTGAACGATCGATGGATTAAACGTACGGATGCAAATCTTAGTCGTATTGGATTCTTAACAGTTTTACTTAGCTCAAATACAAGACCCCTTGCATAGCAATTCGTAGAAGTTTGTGACAATTGGTAGATGAGTTTCTTTTTCCATTTTCCATGTACATGAGTGATACGTTGGTCGGTAGAAATATAATAAAGTTGTGCAAGGCAAATTTTTAATTGATTTTAATTTTATATTAAAATTAATAATATAAAATTATAAGAATAGAAGTATCATAAGATCTTTCAGTTCAAATGATTTTTTATTTAATTATAAGATGTTCATAACATATTTCTAAGGATTATTTGATTTCATTTTTTTACATAATCTTGTCTTCTTTTGGTCCAAACTGTAGCTAAAGAGTGACTACGAGTTGTGCAGACCTTTAGGAGTTGGGTTTATATTAGATTACCAAGTGATTGGGAGTCTGTTTTAAGTTTTTTAAGTAGAGCCAAATATTTCGTTTTTTGTCACAGCAATGTCTATTTAAAGGCATATAAATAAACATTACTGTGACACATAGCAACTAAATAAGAGAGTTCCCTCCATGTTATAGGGGTCACATAGCAACTAAAAAAAGTTTTAAAAAGTGAGCAACAACACTCACTACAACAAAGTTTAGTTTTTGCTTCTTTTTTTTTTGGCTACAATTTCAAAATTATTGCTAAAAGTGAGTTTTGGAGACAATTTTTACAAACGTTGCCAAAGAGTACTCGTTTTCCAACGTTTTACAAAATGCGTTACTAATTACAAGCCTTTGGCGACGCTTTCATGGAGGTTTTTGCGACGGTTTAGTGTTTTTCTTGCCAAAAAATTTTTGGGGACGTTTTTTAAAATCGCGGCGAAAAGCTGACTTTTAGCGACAATATAATAATAAAATAATTCTCTTATTTATAATTATGAACTAACTAACTTGACTTGATCATTTTGTAATTAAACATCATATTGAGAAAATTCAAACTTAATATTACTGACAATGATTTTAAGTACAAAAATAAATTTAGTTAACAACATGTTAGATCATTTTAATAATTTATGAAAATATAAACTCAAAATTAATTAATATTACATTGATTTATACTTTTTATAATTTGTTGCCAAACCCTATTCCTATATATTACACTCTATATATTATAGAAATGATATTGAATATATAAATTCTATATAACAGTATAGAATTCATTTATAATAAATAGAGAATTATTATTAAATAGATTAATATGAGAAAATTCATCTATTATCTATACATTCATAAATCATTATACTAATTAAAATTATTATCTATACATTCATATAACATTATATTAATTAGCATATATAATTATATTTATAGCAATATAATTAAAAATAACTGCAATATAGTAAAAATGAAATATTAATCATAAAGTCATTTCAAAAATTTATAGAACTAAAAAACAAAAATAATTTATATTACATATTTTTACGTTTTATTTATCTCTTTTAAAATATATTATTTGATAATTTTATGTGATCTAACAAAACTTTATTTAGTATATATAAATTGCATAATATTTTATATAAAGCATGTAATATCTATATCTATATATATATATATATATATATATATATAGATACCAAATGTTTGAAACTTCTTAAATATAACATGAAAACAACAAACAAAGCCCTCTGTGTTCGGCTCGTTGTCGTTTTCCTTCCTTTCTGCTTCATTCTTCTTCTACTGTCTGGTCCGTCATCCTGTTCTTCCGTCGTCTTCTTCCATCGTCTCTAGTTTATCATCCGTCGAAGTAAGTCGTCCAACCTTTGCACTTGAGTTTTTATGTTCTACTTTCATTGTTGTTGTGTTAAGTTTTTTTTGTTCCTCTGATTTTTGTGGTGTGTTTTGGGTTGTCTATGTAAATTGCGACTATTCATGCGTCATTGTGACATAATGTGTTGCTTTTGGTGAAGAATGGGTTCATTGTTTGCATTTTTTTATTAGTTAGGGATGTTTTTTTAAGCCTATCAAGTGTTCAATGAATTTGCCTCTAATTATGGTTGCATGGATATGGAGGAGAAGGATCCTCATTCTTCTCTTCATCTTTTTACTTGTTTTGCTTAGTCTTCTACAAAGGTAGGTTCAATTTGTTTTTATGTTGTTTCTACTAGCTCTTTTCCATTCCTAAGTGTGATAGCTTTAAATTGCTCTCCATGTTGCTCGGAAGGCTTCCCACACTTCTTATAGATAATGCATTGGCTAACTGGCCTACTTGAACCTCTAAATTGTGAATAGAAAAGGCATAAATCTTTGCTACTTGCTTGAATTATCCTTCTATCCTCTTCTGGGCCTCTTCTAGATTCATGAATTTGAAATTTAGCGTGTTCATTAACTCATCCATATTTTATTTCCCTGAAATAAACTTATCTTACTGAAATTTTGGTGGGCCTTAAGTTCCTACTTGAAGCTCTACATTGTTAAACTAAGAGAAATTTTGGTGGTTTTGTCACCCAATATTGTACGTGTTCAAGTAAGGATTATTACATCCTCAACCAAATTGTGCTCTCGGGAAGTTGAATTATTACATGTTGTTGTTTGCTACTAGGAAGAAATCAACTGTGATACGGCTCTCTTGTTGCATAGCTTGCATCTGTGTTGAATCGCTTTGAGTGGAAAGCAAGAGGCGACTGTCAGGTTATTTAATTGCTTAGTTAGGTTAGTTACCTCAGCCTAAAATGATGTCACTGAATCTACAACAATCAATCATTTTGGGTCCAAGAAGGTTGACTGTTATTTACTTCGTTCCTATGTCTAAAGACAACTATTATTTGCTATCTCTTCTAATAGGTTGTATGATGCATGCATTGGTGATCGTGTAATTCCTTGATAATTGGCATTGAACCCTAGCCTTATGAAGTCCATAAGGGTCCTTTGTTGCTTTTCGTGATTTAATTCCTCCGCCATCTTTCTTTCTATTACTTATTGATGTTTAGCTCTTTGAATTTCTCTTTTTTGCTTTAGGATGTCTAGAGTTGTTGTATTTTCGACTTCCTTTGAAAACTTTTTTATTTTTTAGATTTTTGTTCTGGCAGCTGTACTCACATAAAAAAAGTATTAAATCCTTAAATCAAAAGAATTCAAATCATCTTAATGCTAAAAGTCACTGGCAATGGTGCCAAAAACTTATTTAGCAAGTTTTATATACATTAAAACTCTCAATATCACAAGTATATAGATCGTATCTTGTAGTATCAAAGGGCCACGAGGACTATAGACAACTAAGCAGTTTGAAATAGAACTTTGTCTATGGTATTAAAATTTTAATTTTAATTAAATTTAATAATAGAAATTAAAACATATAATAAAACAAAACAAATAAGCAAATAACAAGTGAGTTGCCAATAAAATTAGGGCTTGATCAAAGTTTAATAGTTATGAACTATTCTATCCTTATTTTGATTCCCTTATCTTGTTAATTCAATTTATGTTTGGTCCAAGATATCCTAAAGTTTTGATCACTCTATCTCTCAAGATCTAATCAAGTAACCCTAATTGAATTTGATATTTATAGATTTGTTGTTGGGCCCCGTTACAGGAACCCAGCTCTTAACGAATTTCTATCGAATATTTTTTTTTCTTCTTGCTCTGATACCAAGTCGAATTCATGAACGGAACAAAGCGAAAATCGAAGGATCGAAAGCAA
>JAOSBL010000004.1:4109057-4124967 GCA_027568915.1 Erythroxylum roraimae | reverse complement strand
AGCCGTCTAACACATAGAGGTAAGGATAAGTTAAGGGGTTAATCACTGTTTAGTTTAAGTTGGACCGGGTTTTTCAAAGCCCACAGCCCACAATTATGGGGTCCAGGAAGCCACGGAACACAACAAGAAAACAACGTTCTGGTCAGAGATTCAGAAACTATATATATGTCTAGCTTAATGAAGTAAGGAATTCGTACTATCCGTAGTACATATTGGCGGGAAGAAGTTAGTTGGTCTGATGACAGTTACGCTGTTATCAAAGAGTGGCGGCGATGACAGTTACGCTGTTATCAACAAAAAAAAACCTAATTAGGGTAATATATAAGGAAGAAGCTTCTTGCTTCTTGCTTCTTGCTTCAGGAGCCGAGTTCCATATAAAATAAGACTTCAGAAGAGTAGCGACCCGATTTGACAGTCGGGTCTTGGGTGAGTCGGCTGTTTTCACCGACCCTTCGTCTACAGCAAAACACTGCATGGTAAGTCATACTCAACTTAAGCAGAAATAAGCCACGTGTCAAAATATCCAATGATTTGGGACGACTGATTTACACTCAGGTGTTTTATGGTGTAGTTTAGCAGAAAATTCTCCTGGATCTTTCCACCCTCTGATTAAAAAGCTTGAAGAAGGCTTCCATGCATTCAAGTGAGTTTTTAATTCTTCATGCTGATTCTGCAATCTAACGGTGCAAGATTGCATCGCGTGATGTGTGATGCTTTGCTTGTTATACTTTCCCCAGCCTATATGTACGTGTGACGCTCTTGCTTTTGTTCTCTGTCTCTGCCTTGCTGAAACTCTCCTGCCCTCTCTCTGACTCGATTCTTTCTTTCTTCCTATTCTTTTCTTTTTATAGTTTTGCTTTTGTGATCTTTGACTGATCGCTGATCAGATACAGAGGTGCAATATCTTTTTTCAGATATGGGACAGTGTTTCAACAAGCCCCCCCACGTTTTTCCTCTCGCCGAACGAGACCTGCCTATAGCACCTCCTCTAATGCCCCCCAACGACCCCGTTCCTCCAGTGCCGCGTAACGACCCTCTTCCGTCAGTAGGGAATAGTCCTCCTCCGTCCTCATACCCTCGCTCCTTCTCTAATCCACTTCCGTCAATGCGTGACGACCCCATTCCGTTATTCATGAACGCTCCTCCTCGGCCCTCACACCGATTCACATCCCGGCCTGGTTCGTTTCCGTCAACGTCGTATCAAGATGCCACTCCATCAGTCGGGAGCCTGCCTAGTCTTTCGTCAATGTCGTATCAAGATGCCACTCCATCAGTCGGGAGCCTGCCTAGTCTTTCTCCTCTTGCCACCCACAGTCCTAATCCGCTTCCTAAGTCTACTTCACGCGGTAAATCAGTCAAATTCATCATGCCTCCACGGTCTCCACCCCGCAGCCACAAGCCTAGTCCGCTTCCGTCATCGTCGCGCAACGACCCCGGTCCTTCAGTCAGGGACAGTCATCATCGGTCCTCATATCGCAGCCCACAGGTAGAGATGCCACCGTGGCCCGCGGGAGAGTGCATGCCGAGGAGGACCATCCAGCGACCAATCCCGTCGATGACTCCACCACGGCACATTGCCAAGGCGCTTGCAAATCGGTTGAGAGACGGTAGGGAGCGGCTGCCGCCGATTCCTGAGTCAGAGCAACAAGAGCCGCCGATTCCAGAGTCAGAGCAACAACTGCCGCCGGACATGAACTTCGGTTACAGTCAGACGTTTGAAGCTAAGTATGAGATTAGAAAAACGCTCGGGAAAGGGGGTTTTGCCCATACTTTCTCAGCAAAAGTGAAGTTAGGTGAGCTCAGAGATCAGATTGTCGCGGTGAAGATGATTTCCAAAGCAAGGGTACAATCAAAATGCCCATACTTTATTATGTTTCTGTGTTGTTTTAATGGTTTTGTTCTTTGCTAATGAAACAAAATGATGGAAGCAGAATGCTTAAAGTCGGAAGAAAACTCAGTGATTCTCAATCGTCACTGTTGAAACAAGGCACTCCCAAGTCAAGAATCAAGAATCAAGTTCTTGATAGCAGCACAACTAACTAGTTTTCTTTCCCGCCAATTTTAGTAACTGACTTTTGATCACACCAACTAACTTCTTCCCGCCAATTTTAGTTATTGACTTTTGACTACACCAACTAATCTTTTTTTCCAATTTACTTTTCTTACTACAGAATCCTTCAGTGGTTTGTCTCTCTTAGCTCCTCATCTTTGTGATGGAATAGCACCTACAATTGAAATTCAGGAGTCTATTAAATGTCTAGGCTGTTAGACATTTGGTTACGGATATCTTTAGGTGGAATCTTTTGTGTAATTGTTGCTACCTCATCGGTTTTGCAGTTGGCAACATCCGTAGCATATGCTGATGTTCGTAGGGAGGTAACCATAATGAGAGCTCTGTCAGGGAATAAGAATGTGGTCAAGTTTTACGAAGCTTGTGAGGATGCCGATTATGTTTACATTGTCATGGAGTATGTCTTCTCTTACCTTCTTCCCAAACTTTTTGTCTGGGCAGTTGATATGCTGATACTCGGCATGTTTCCTTTTTGATGTCACTTGCAAACAATTTTGTTGTACTGTCCCCTACGCACCAAAGGTTCTACTGATCGGAATCGTCAGCTTTCATTATTGTAGTTGCACAATTGTGACGCCTTTTGCTATGATTTTATTTTCCTTTTGGTATTTATTTCAGAAAGTGCGACGGTGGCGAGCTAGCGGAGAAAATTGTGAAAAGGTAGAAACGATGAATTTTCTGATATTCATTATTAATGTACATCAGATATCCCGAGGCTTCTTGGACGAGATGAATGATTACATAAGGTTCTTCTATGCTGCAGAAGAAAACGATGTAACGAACAAGAAACAAAAGCTCTAGTCGTTCAAATCTTGTCTGTGGTTGCGTTTTGTCATCTTCAAGGCGTTATACATCGTGACATAAAGCCAGAGGTTTCCGCCTACAGCTTGATGATTAATTGTTCCTGCTAAATACTGCTTTCTGATATACGCATAATAGTGATTTATCTTCTTTTCCGTTGACAGAATATCCTTTTAACTTCTGATGACCCAGACGCTGATATAAAGCTTATCGACTTTGGTCTTTCACACTTTCTCGAGCCAGGTAATGATACAAAAATCTTACATTGTTCTGTATCTATTAGTTTCTTACCTTTTACTAACAAATCCATGCAGACGAAAGACTGACTGAGGCTATTGGAAGTGCATACCATGCCGCACCAGAAGTCTATCGGGAATGTTACAGCCTGCAGGCAGACTTATGGAGCGTTGGCGTTATTACCTTTGAACTACTAAGTGGAAGCCGACCTTTTAGGGGAGCAACTGACTCAAAATTTCTTGATGAAGTGGAGTATTCTGATCCAGTGTTTGATGAGTCACGGTGGGGTTCTATCTCTCCAGATGCAAAAGACTTTGTCACGAGGCTCCTGAATAAGGATGGAAAGAAAAGAATGACGGCTGTCCAAGCTCTTAGTAAGTAAAATATGTATATTAGTACGTTCATCTTCCATTATTCTATCTATTTAAACTAACTAATCTGACATGATTGAAGCTCACCCATGGTTGCGGAATAGCGGTCATTCTTTACCTTTAGACATATGGATTTATAAGCGTATCAGTGTGTACCTACATGCTACACCTTTCAAACAGGCGGCACTAATGGTATATATGTTCTTCTCCATATATACGTATCTTTTATTATTGATTTCCTTGGAACTTACAAATTACTATTTTCTTTGCTTTGATTTTTGGTTTCTCTCTTCTCTCTTCCTGTTAGTCTCTTTCAAAAGCTTTGCCGGAGGATGAGCTTGCATATTTAAGAGCTCAATATGAGTTGTTGGAGCCTAGAGAAAATGGTGTTTCACTTGAAAATTTCACTAGGGTAATTAGCAGTATTCCACAAGCTTGTTTTGGATTGTTTGAGATTGAGATGCTAATTATGTTGAATTTCAGGCGCTACTGCATAATGCAACTGATGCAATGGTGAAGTCGGGAGTTAATAAAATGCCTGACGCGGTAAGTATGCTGAAAGCATTTAAAGGCCTGATGGATCTTCTTGATGACCTGAAACCCTTGCTCGCAGATGGCACCCCTTGCTCACAGGAGGATGTTTTTTGAAGAATTTTGCGCAGCCGCAATCAGTCCACATACATTAGAGGCTCGTGCGGAATGGAAAACCATTCTCTCGAACGCCTTTGAACATTTTGAGGGCAATGGTAACGTAGTCATCTCAACTCATCAGTTGGCGCAGGTACGTATACTACTATATAGATATGTTTCTTTAGCACTTGGGTCGGATCTTTTATTTTTCTGCCCATCCCGTTACTGCAGGAGCTGCACATGAACCATACACCTTCTTCATTCAACCATTGGATCAGAGATTCTGATAGAAAGCTCAGTTTGATTGGATTCGAAGTACTTTTAGGTGCTGTGGCCGAGCGTCGCTCATATTCAGCACGCTATGGATTCCTCCTCTAGATTTTAAAAGGGTTCTTTTTCTTTTTTTTTGAGATGGGACATATAAATGTAGGTAAGTGATTCTTTGGTGATATAAATAGCGGCGGCTTTACTTCCATAAGATTACACCTAACTAAAGCGAGTGGTGAGCACCATATAAAGTAAAAAAACATTCCGCAAAAAGAGAGTACTGAGCACCATATCATTATCAAAAGATGTGACATCATTATCACAACTAATGACAAACAATTCCTTATCACAACTAACTAATCGTTTTAAGCAAAATAATCAAAGCTATTAAATAATACACACATTAGGATTGGCATCAACTGCTCTGGGACCAGTCTCATCCCACCGGAAAGGCCCACAACATTGTCTTTCTCTGGCCTTACACACCGCCCAACTTGTAACGTAAGTGTTGCCAAAAGATGTTTAATCGCAGTCACACTTGCTATTCCTGGACCTCATTAGCCTCAATTAAGAAGACACTCTTGTTTTTTTATATATACATAAATATCTTTCGAGTCAGCATTACGCAATTGTCAAAATATTTCTAATAATTCAAATAATAAATTCAATCCAAACAACTTTTTAAAAATTTAAGGTGTCTCTAAAGAACTCTTCTTCGGTTTTGATTATGGTTTTATATTTGATGTCAGTCTATGGAACAATCGAACAGACCACCAAACCCTTTGCCTGTCTTCGATTCTTTGACCATCTAGTTACGTATATGCTTTACAGTTAATAGTTTTCCGATTCTGACACTAGTGAGTTGTGACCCGTAAGAATTATCTGTCATCTGTTCATTATCTCCATTCCTTCTTATCCTACTACAGATTAGTTACCAATCAGTGTCCATGAACTCTATCTACTAGACTGGTGATTTCACAGCTTTAACCAGGCTGCAACATGGCTTGGTAAGATTGGGAAAGGAGATTAGTCCTATATAAATGTGAACAAGAACTAGTCTGATTCATGATGAGTGCGGGCTGCATCGTGATTTTGTATTTCGAAACTCTGCATATACTGCCATTGACCTAAGAAATTAATTTAATCGTTAAAAACGCAACTAGCACTTATGGTTGGCCTTTGGTCTATTCTTTCACTCTCATTGTTCCTCTAACGATGCCATCACCACCATCAAACAAATCATCTTCAACAATGGAGCAAACAAAAGCAAAAAAAAAAAAGTAAATAGAAAAGAAAAATTATTTGATCTATCTTTTCCAGTCCAGCATGGAAAGAACATAACGGAAAACAAAACTCAGAATTCAAAAGGCAAGAACTTTTATGTTCATTAGTCGTCATCATCGCATAATATTGATCATCAGCTTCAACATACAGAAAAGGCGGGAAAAAAAAAAGGAAAGAAAACTGACCCAGAATTTACACGTCCATAAAAGATACCGATCCAACAAAATAAACCTAATATCGAGCACTGTTTGGCTCCACAATTAACATAATCTCAAACCCTAAAACACAAAACATTATGATGATTCTGATGTAGTGACCTTTCTCGATCAATCATGCCCTGAACGTACCTAAACTCCTCCACATGGCAAGGGATAGTGATTGTACCCTTCTGATCAAACCCATACTCTTCTTCAGCTTCTTTGAGTAACTGCATGAACAGAGGGTGATTGAAGTATATGACAGGCACTATAAATCTCTGTTGCTTCTCTCCTTGACCAACCTTAATTGCCAAACACCCTTTTGGCACATCTCTCTCTCGCTTCTTATTGCTTCCATGACTACTGGTATGATGATGATTATTGAGTAGGTGAAAGTGAAAGTTTCTCAAACTCTTCTCGCGGCTACCCATAATAATAACAATTCTAAACTATTAACTTCCGCAGATTATTAAAAGAAAAAAAAAAACAGAAGACAAAACCTAACTAAATCTGGGACAAGAAAACAAAGTAAAACTGCCAGGGGAATACTATAATGGCTTGTTTGAAGAGGGCAGGAGTAGAGTATCTAAGCGATCTAGGACGTCGGTCATATCTGATGCTGGAACACCAAAAAATAACGCTTACAAGCCATGAAACAGAAAGTCCAAGATTTATATAGAATCATCTATGGAGAAGAGTACCGCTGGTAGGAGAGAGTCAGTGGGTTTTTATTACCTGCGAACAATATCAATTTCGCAACTTCACGTTTGTGTTTCCAGACGTTGGATTTGGTGGTCCCGCCGATTGTCAAGTTTGATGCTGCGAATGATGCTTTGTGATACTGGGATAGGAAATCCCCTGTTGCTAACGGACTTGTAGCTCCGTACCTATGATTGGCAGGTTAGTAAATGCAAGCGTTTTTGAGGGGTAAGACACGTGGAAGCAGAGTTGAGAAGAGGAGGACAAGTAGACGGGCGTGGGACTGTGAATCATCAGCATAGCCGACAATTAGGTGTCAGTAATCGCAAGGGACAGCCAATAGCACGTCTGCAACTTGTCCACGTTGACATCAGTCGAATTCTCTCTCCTCAGCTAATGCATGTGTCTTTTTCTCACACGAGTGCAGTTCTTTTCCAGCCCTTGAAGGGAGCCTATCGCTGAAATCGCACGGCAGATGGATCTAGTGGAGTAGGAAACTGGCTATATATCCGCCCACAGCATTCTCGTAGTCGAGCCGAAGAAGAATAAAAATCGGGGACAGAATGACAAAAGTATCCCTATCCATTGGGGTCCATGACGAGATTGACTTGAATGTGGTGTGGAGATATCCGATTTAAATCAAAAGATGTCAAATTTGGTGGGACTATAATGTCATTTAGAATCTCTTACACCTATCCTTTTTTTTTTTTCCTTTTAGGGCCAAATCGATATTTGTTTAAAAGCATTATACTTTAATAAATAATAAATTGAATAACTTGACTGATTGATTTCAAATTCTCTATATAAATAAAGGATTTATATAATTAGGCACGTAACCTTCAAAGATGTTAGAATTTATACTTTGTATCGAAATAGATGGAGTGCAAAAGGAGGTTGAAAATTCGAATAGCTTTTAAGGCCGAAAGCTGATAGAAATCCTCACTATATATATATATATATTCGATGAACATGAACGTAATACTGTTTCTTTGGAAGAATCAAATACCTTTGTTAAAGGAAGATAATATAAACGTCAAAAGGAGTAGTTGCCGCTTGTACGTGAAGTACACCTCAACTTAGAAAGAAGAAGCTATCCCATTCCTGGATGACAGTAAAGAAACGATAATATTTATGTTATAGGTATGTATAGACAAGGAGAGAGAACAGAAAAGATGCAAAGTTAGGAGAAGTGGATAATAGCAAGTGGAGGGAGGGAGTGAGTGAGAGTCGCTTTTTGTGGGAGAAAAGCGAAAAGGTGGCTTCAAAGTTTCAGAAGGTTTATTCTTTCTTCCACATTTATATCATTTCGGATAGGTAAAGTTTTTCCTTCACCTCCAATGATTTTAGTTAATGAACTCATCGTCGACTTAAAGTCAATGATGTGAATAAGAGTGATTGCGCTCTAGACCCGGCAACACCGACCCGCACCTATCACGAGCCTTAGGTCCTTAGCTTGTCGTCCATGGACATCATTAGCCTTTGTTCCAAGTCATCAACATCCTTTCTATTTTAAAACATAAAAAGAAAAGAGAGAGAGAGAGGGATCGGAAGCAATATTGTTACTCATGCCTGCAAAATGCATTTATAATTATGATCTGTTTCCCTTCTCATTGGTTCCGGACTTTGAGTGATGACTTAGTTTATAGGTATAAAAATGGTCACCTTTCGTGTATAGTAGGGACATAAAGGAACACCTAATTTGTTTAAAGGTGTACAATTATCTTTTAGGGGTATTATTTTCATATTGTACAATACGAAAATAATTATATTAAAAAAGGCATTTCAATTTACTGGGATGAAATTTGGGTTTGACTATCATTTTCTTGATGGTATAGGACTGGCCCAATCTATAGGGTCCAGTATAGTAACAATCTAAAAGTTGTGAAGAACAGAAATGGGCTAGACCAACTTATTGCCTTTTAGGTCCGGACAGTATGTTTAAGTTTCTCTCATTCACGTAGAAACATAGTCCAGATACAAGTACTTGGTCTCGGCTCATGCGGGAGTCAGAAGCAGCAAATTTTGCAATCAGAACTCTACAAACAAGGTAAGTAGAGATTCTGCCTAACTTTTACTAACCTAGATTTAATTAAAACGATTCTTTATTTCTGTTCATAACATTCTCTAATTACAAGAGTACTGCAATATTGTAATTATGGTATTCCAACAGCATTTGTAGTAGTAATTTTCTGCTCAAAACTTGACTTTTCAGTATCAGGAACCAAAAAATGAGCTGCGTAGTTTCATTTCATATTCATCATCGAAAACCAAAATATTTACAAAAAGAGATGTATAGCAACGCTAGCTCGAGATCTAAAACGATCTCAACTTCTCAAACAATAACTGCACTTAAAGTACAAAAGTGTTGGTGTTTAGAGTCTAACTAGCTGCTTACCTAGCTTTCACATTGACTTTAGCTGCAGCCAAGGTTTCCTTTTTTTCCACTTTTCAAGCCTAAAACATGGAGCTCACCCCAAATCGTCTTTTGAATCTGTGAAATTCCACAAATTACAATATAGACTGGGTTGGCATTGGATCCCACATAAATTGTCAAGGTGTAGGTTTTGGTGAACCTACTTGTAGAAGTAAATACTGCAGGTCTTTTTCAACATCTATCTAATAGTACAAAGTATTGTGGTCAAGTTGTAGGTATACCAATCGTTCACAAAAAGTTGTGGTCATAAAACTTTTATCGGAATTGATAAAACATGGGCCAAAGAGCTTCCCTTCGTTCCAAGTAAAAGCTAAAATCACTGATTAAACTAAAGCAGAAAGTGGTTCAGTTTAGGTTTTGCTAAGTCAAAAAGATTCAATAAGCTAAAAGGCAGATCTTTAGGGAGACACGATTGACACAATCCACCTCCACGAGGACTATAACAAAATGTCTGGGGGACAGCAAAGGAGAACCAGTCTGTACCAAAACTCGCAGAAATATTTACAATTTATCCAAGGTACAGAAACAATAAGAAAGCATTTGCCTCCTAGATTCCATACCATGTTTCATACATGAAATTTTGCTCAGTGACAGTGTATAGGGTGTAACGTATTGCTCTAGATGGCGAACCCATTATTGGATATCAAAGCACGGATACTAATGCCTCGGTATGAATGAAGAGTAAAATAAATAGAGTAAACATCAATCTTGGTTTCCAAAATGATCTTTCATATCTCATCAGGAGAATTAGGGTTTAAGGCGAAGACAGCATTCTTGGATTTCTGCTAAACATTGCGTCAACATCGCGAAAATTTACTAAAACTTCGTTGTCCTGTGCTCAATTCTCCACACCTGAAGGGACAAGATAAGATAGGACTAATGCATAATATACATCAGTGACCAAAGGAAGAGGAAGCAAAAATTAATGCAGGAAAGTTACATTGTGAACTTGCTGACTTACACTTACGCATCCAGTGCTCTAAATGCAGGTTGATTGTCTATGGGACGGGAAGGTAGACGTAGAGTGAAGTTAAAATAGTAATCTGAATGGGTCTCAGAAATAGGAAAGGTCCTTCAGTAAGAAAGCTCAAGCTGTTACCAAACATAAGCTAGTACATCAGACGTCAACAACAACATGATAAGCACAAATATATTTTTTTATTTCACATCAAGGAAAAGGCATCTTGGTAATGGTACGTCTTAACTTGTATCCTCTCTTTTTTTCCCATTTCCATGACAACAGAACTGCAAGACTTTTCAAATAATGACAGAAAGGGCGTCGTTTTCTTGGTTTTACATCTTTACACAGCCGCGCCCTTTCTAAAAGATTGATTCTTGAGATCGGAGCCAAAAAATTTTAAAGTGAAGAAGGAAACCCTAGAGTGTGTAACGAAGAAGAAATAGAAATCTGTATCAAATTTCAAAAAACCAGATCTGAAACAGAAAAACAAAAAGAAACAGATGGATCAGATTTTGTTAGCCATCATGAGGGAAATCTAGCTAATGATGAACTACAAGAGGCTTTAGAATGTTACTGACACGTACAAAAAAGATAACACCATCATCACATGATCAGAAAAAGAAAACGAAAAGGAATAATGATGAAACTTCTTTCTTCGAGTTGGTCAAAACCCTTCATCATTACACCAATCTGCACCACGACTACAACCTTAATTAGACGAAAAATGAAGGCCCTTCAATCTGAAAGCGTTGGCAATTCTTGTTTCCTGAAACGAATAAGATACAGAAAATTTAACTGATAAATGGAGTCAGAAAAACCAAACCTTTACACGTACCCCATGCGCATGGTGACAACCTAAGACAAATTTTTGCGGAAGCAATAATTGGGGGGAATGAAGCCTGGTCCGACGACACTGAACAATGGTGGGTTTATCATGCTACCGCAACGCATGTTTGATCTGTACCACATAATTGAAAGAGTCGATCTTTGCAAGTGTCCTCGAGCCAGACAACATTCCCCTCAAAAAAGAAGCTCCCTTTGCACTCTCAATTCTTCTAACAGAGAGACAGAAACTGAAATAAAGAGAGAAAGAAGTGGGGGAATCTGTCCGTTGGTGGGTTTGTGAGTTTGTGTGGATTTCTCTAGCTTTGTATCTTATCTCTTTATCCCCCAAGACTCTCGCCTATCTTCAAGGGGGACGAGAGAGAGAGAGAGGTGGGGGATCATGATGAATGAGATGATGAAGAGAATGATAATGGGACGGGGGGTTATAAGAAGAGTAAAAAACAGTGGAAACAAACACCAACGTTAGCAAAAGACAAAAGATAGGTGCAGACTTGACCCTACCAGCTGGTTTCTCAGTTCCAGAAATGACCACGACCCCATGCACCCTCTCTCTCTCTCCGTACCTCTATACACACACTCACACTGTCAAACATGACAATATGTGTATATGTACAGTATGCCTCTGTTGTCTAAACTTATATTTACCGTTGGATGTGCCCAGATGATTTGTGATGATCAACACCTCGTACAAGATTGGGATTTGGGTGTGTGTGTGAAACTGAAACCCCGAGGCTTGGAAGAGAAGAGTTTAGGTGTGATGGTTGATGGTGTCATCAAACATGAATTACTGTTAAAACAATTGCTGTCTATGTACTATGTAACAAAAGGAACCAATACCCATTATGGACCGTAGGATGCAGAGACCGTCCCATGATTCAAAAGCTGCATTCAGTGACTTGTTCTTGGTTTTTAAGTCGTGATAATATAAAATAATTGAATCCAAAAGGAATCAAAAGTAAAGGAGGCCTAGAATTGAGTCAGAGGAGTGGTTGAGTTATTTAGCTGCCCGATAATAGCAAGCCCCATTTAATATGGCATCACCTTTCTGGACTCGATTAATTGCATTTTGGAATTATGTATTAAAAAAAATAATGAATACTAGAGGCAAGTCTTAAAAATATTGAGAAAAAGAAAAACCCTCGTCTGCCGTGTCACTTTCAGCCAGAGGGGCGGAATTCGAGGCGATGACCGACAGGCATGATCAGGGGTCCACGCTTTCCCTTTCACTTTGCCATTTTACCCTCTTCTTCCCAATTCATCGGCGACTCTTGTTAGTTTTTACATTTCTTAGGTCAAATGATTTGCAATTTTTATTTATCAAAAAGGGTTAGTTTTATTTTATATTTGTTCAATTCGTCTTTCTTTATTGTGTTTCGTTTGCAATTGCAGATGAGTCCAGTGTTTCTGTTGGGACTTCATAAATGGCCGTATTGTTTTCATGCAACGCTTTAAATACTAGGGATTCTTAAATACAAAACTAGAAAGATGGTCTTGCTCTTGTCTTGAAATTGCCATTGTTTTGCAGGTAATACATAGACGTTTCGGGCCGGATTCAAATCTCGGTGCCATCGGCTTTCATTGCTCTCAAAATGTGATAGGAACGTTACTATAGAAAGAATACGTAGTATATAGTATGAGTACAATTAAGGTTAATAATTATAATCTAAAACCATGGGAGCGAAGGAGCAGGTGGTACCGTGTGACCTTGTGATGGCAGTTTGTTTGGCTTATTAAAAACCTGGCTTCTACTTTTTCTTGGTGTCCAGATAGGGACATGGCACGGCCATCTTCCCATACACAATATATCTCATTTAATTCCCATGGGTCCAACTTTGTTTTCTCTGCCTCTGTGTCTAGTGTGATATGTCTCTCTCTTTTCCTCTTTTACCCGTTAGTAAGGAAATTTGATTCCCAAATAAAGTTAAAAATGCTTTCTGGGTTCGGATCTACAACACGTAAAGAGATGAGTTGGGTTTTCGTTAAGTTTTTGGCTCCACATACAGCATGAAGACAGGAGATATGTACATATGCTTCCTTGTTAGGTGTTTAAGGTTCAATATTCGCAAAATGGAATCAACAATGGAGGGAATGTGGTGGGGTCTTTCATGATTCATCCCTTAAGTTTAATTGAATCATTCAATTAAACTTAATAGTGGTTAATGAGTTATGGGTTGTGGTTAGTCCTAAAGTAAGTGAAAAGATTTATAGGAATGTTAAGAATTGAAATGGAGAACAGTACTGGAGGTTCCATTCTTACGAAAAGAGAAGCGAGAAGAGGGGGGTTTTGTTTTGTTTTCATGTGAAGTTGGTTGCCCGTATAATGTGCTGCCATACTTATCAACTTTACACAAATCTGTCTCGCGCTCTCTCTCTCTCTCTCCCCCTTTACTGTACATCAGAGTGACAAACGGAGAGGACGATACTGGCTCCAGATTTCAACGCTTTACAGTCTTGAAAATTGTGTTTCTATATATATAAACCCAGCGGAGTGAGAGAGAAAAAAGTGGGAAAGAAACAACACGTAAATGTCAAATCCTGCATCTCTTTCCCAGATTGTCGACTCCTTTTACATTTCTGTATTCTATACTATAATAATTTTGAGTGTTATTAACACAACCCAACAAAAACTTTTCGATCATCTACAACTCATCAACATTTTTTATATGAATATATGTAGTTTAGGAATAGTCAGAACAGTATTTACTTACATGGGTATGTATGTTTCACTCTCCTCAAAATGCATGGTCACGTGCCATCTTTCTTTTTCTCTGCTCTCGTGTCTCACTCAGAGGTGGCTCCAATGGAGGAGTAGTTGAAATGGAGGAAAAGAAAAACTTTCGTGGGGTAGCTTTTTTGTTCAAGTCAATTTGGTGCCTACATCGAGAAAGATGAGTGATACTCGTTTCTCTGTAAAGCCAAAACAAGCTAACAAAAATCTTTTAAGGGCTAGCAGCAGTCAATGCACACACTCCCCCACGATGGGTTTAATTTAATCAGATAAGATTAACAAACTACCTGTACTAGAGGGGAAGACTTTTTTAGCACCTAAAATCACCATAGGTTAGGTTGCAGCCATTCTAATTAGTGAAGAAAAGCATAGTCAAAGTACAGTAAGGCCTGATTATGCTTTTGCATGTACACAGTCTCCAGGTCATCCCTTTACTTACTATTCGGTAGCTGCTCCTATCTATATGCTATTCATTCCGTGTTACTTCCATAGCTAGCTAGCTTCGAGCTTCAAATAGTTGCCTCATGGTCACCCTAGTTGATGTGAGGTCAAAAAGGGCATATGGAACGACTTTAACGTTATGATATCAATTAATTTTCAAAAAGAACTGTCACTTCCCAATTAATTTCCAATCATATATCTTGTTCCTGATTAATTGGCTAAGTTTGAAATTACAAAGCGATGATAGGGATCCCAAGTTCACTGTGAAACTGTTCTTTAGAAACAAGAATGACAGGAGTCTCAATTTCAAGTGTCAACTCAACATCTGGACCTCTGACCCTTAAAAAGGAAGCCCTTTCAACTCTTTACTTCAATTTCGGCCCTTGTACTGAATTGACGATTTTCTTGGGTCTATGTTGTTCTCTGTCAAGGTCCTACAAAGGACCCGGAATCCTTCAACTTCAAAAAGCCCAGGATGCAACAGCCTATTGAGTATTGCCAATTACAACAGCAGCTATATGAGGACTTTTCCATGATCTAACTCATTTTAAAGAAATATTTAATTGTGAAAATCTTCAGTTAAACGATCGTTAAAAGATTAATAATAAAATGTGTTATATAAAAGGATATATAAACTAATAAAAATATCAACATGAAAACTTAATTCATTTTTAAATTCTAATTCAAATAATTTAACTTGACATAAATTATTAAAAACTGTAAAATTTAGTGTCTTGTTCGAGTTGAGTTAAAATGATTAAGGTCAAATTTTAAATGTGGGTTAGATAATTAAATCAATAACTTTTAAGTATTTTAGTTTTTTAAATATAAATTTCATATAAAATCAAAATTACCAAAAAATCAATAATTAAAAATTTTTAAAAAAAATAGAACCCTTTAAAACCCCGGAAAGCCACATGCCTTTTATTCTGATTATAGTAATCATCATTAAGATTCCAATTATCATTGGTAGCAAGTTGTTCCTCAAATCATGAGCTTCGGAAAGGGTACCTTCAAATATGACTGCAACTCAGTATCTTCTACTAAGTACATTAAAAAGAGCTGGATTATACTACTAAGTTCAGTAATTGCTTATGTTTTATTATTCATCAGCATGACGTTTTCTTTCTCTTTACTATGCTGTTCTTATCTAATTGTAATCCCAATCATTACATCACATCTAAAGATTGTGCTGTTCATATCTAGTACTAAGCTAATGTGACATAGAGCGCCGTCCACTTGTCAGTTTAACTGTGCTCCAAAACAAGCTCACTTCAGCTCCATTTGAGACAGTTCATGAGCCGCCGTTTCATTTTAGATTGGTCCATTTCTCCAGACTTAACCCAGACGCAAGAAATGATATGCTTTTAATGATAATGCTTCGCCGAATACAAATAAAAACTGCGGTCACTTTTGTCTTCGTCCTCCATTTACTTATGTAACACAAAACCAAGCTTATCTTCTTCCCATCTCCTACCTTAAAACCGCCACAAGAGGGTTAGTCTGATCTGAAGGGGATTTCTCATGAATATAAGTTTATAGTTAAGAATGTTTAGCTTATACACTCCCCTGAGTCCTGAAGGCGATGGGATTTCTGGCAAGTGAAGCGACTATTACGGGACAAAGGGACTCTCGTACCACGTGGCCAGAATACGACAAAGACCTCTTCATTCAAAGGCATGTCCCCCACCACCCCAGACCACTCTTAAGAAGCAAACAACAGGCACGTATCCTTCCTATCTTAACAAGCCTTGCTACGTTGAACCATAGGCTCTGCGACACGTGCTCATGTGCCACGTAATACACCCAACCGAAGAATAATAAGAGGACGAAATTAGATGGTATTCCTCTTTATTGCGTGATAACTGACAGCTGAAAGCTACGTCGTCCTATCCAACGACTCTTATTGGCTTCAAATATTACATGCAATCCCTTTTTTTTTT
>JAOSBL010000004.1:4096740-4108084 GCA_027568915.1 Erythroxylum roraimae | reverse complement strand
CGTTGGTAATTTCCGTCGCTAAACGCCCTTTTTCTTATAATGTAAAAATTATTAGTCAAAAGCAAAAAAATTAATTTATTGCATATATAATCAAATGTCAAATGTATGATGCCATTCATTCATATTCATCAATATAAACAAACTATTTAATAAATTTATTATTATTATTAAGAAATCAAATTATTAGGAATAAAGAAATTATAAAATTAACACTTACTCATTTATGATACATTTATATTTATTAATTTTATGATTCTGTTTGACAATTAACTTATTGCATTACTGTTAACTGAGTATTACTTGAATGGTAGTGTCTAATGAGCAAAATTAATGGTAGAAATTAAAAATAATTATAAGACAATAAAAAGAGTTGTAAAGCCTTGTAATAATTAAAAAAAAAAGGAGTTGTAAAGCCGTGGAAGACATAATGAAGCCGACTTTAATTGGCTTGGAGGTTTCTTTGGAGGCTGGAGCTTATCCTTAACATGGTCACAGAGGATGAGATCGAGACTAGATCTGTCAGATAATGGACAATTGTCACACAAAGTCACACAAGCAAACGAACCGTACCCTACTGGAGCCTATTAGTTCCAAATACAATATAAGTTAGACCCGGAAAGCCAGAATACCCTCGTGAAAATCATAGCTTATTATATAGAAGTAGAATAGAAGCATCATCTGTTGATCCCAAGCACGCACACACTCCAAAATATTCACTAATCACGAGTACCTCGAGTAGAGCGTGATTTAAGGATTTGAAGTCGAGTTCTGCAAGACTTGCAAATCTCAAGATGTTCGATGTAGCGGAGCCATTAAGTTGCAGGAACACAATATCAACCACGAGAAAGAAGAAGATCAAGAACAAAAGGAGGTTCAGTGATGAGCAGATTAAATCGTTGGAAACCATGTTCGAATCTGAATCAAGACTGGAGCCTCGGAAGAAGCTGGAGCTGGCTAAAAAACTTGGGTTGCAGCCACGACAGGTTGCTATATGGTTCCAGAATAAGAGAGCTAGATGGAAGTCAAAACAGCTTGAAAGAGATTACAGCATATTGAACGCCAATTATAATAGCTTGGCTTCAAGGTTTGAGGCCCTGAAGAAGGAGAAGCAAGCTTTGATAATTCAGGTATATATCTGATTGTGTAGAATAGTCAGATATTACTACTAAGACGTCGTTGTTGTTGTATATATACGGATTGCTATTTCATCCTCTAATGTTAAGCTGACTGGAGATTGTTCTTAAATGAATAGTTGCAGGAGCTGAATGGTTTGACCAAAAAGACCGGAGAGGAAGGAAAAAGTTGGGTGCAGGATGCAGGAATGAACAGCAGTGAAGGTGAATCAGACAATGGAGACAGCAACAAGTGTGAAACAGAAATGAAGCCTAGCTTGTCATCATTTGCTAGATCAGAACATGGACTAGGAATTCTGTCAGATGAAGATAGTAGTATAAAGGCTGAATATTTTGGGATTGAAGAAGAACCCAACCTGATGAACATGGTGAAACCTGCTGAATCTTTGACATCGAAAGAAGATTGGGAGGGTTTAGATTCTGATGAACTGTTCAATCAATCAGGCAGTGCTTGCAGGTGGTGGGAATTCTGGGCCTGATCAAATAAGCACATCCAACAGATCATGGAAGCTAGCTAGCTGGAGGTTTGAGAATAATTTTCTTGCATCTTGATGAGCCAAAAAAGAGCACAACAAAAGAAACCAATGAAATGCATCAATGGGGAAAGGAGCTACACTGAATTAATGGAAAACTTCAGTAATCTGTCCTCTTGTTGCAGTTGTTAATCCTGGAAATTCTGGTTTTACTTCTTCACATCTTTGCAAATTGCAATCTCGACCAGTTTGAGAAGCGGAGTTTGGTAACATCAGTAAGGAAACGAAAACAAAAACAGACGACTTAATAGCTCTGCTGATTAGATCAAGCAGAAAGATAGAACATCGCAAGTGCTACAAATATGTACACAGGAGAAAAGAAATGCTGCAATATCATCCATCACAAAGTTTGTACTCTTATCGGGAAGAACTTAGGGGTTTAGTTTTCTCTGCAATGCTCGTGTATTTTGTTTCCGTGAGATGTTCAGTTCAACTGGTACACTTGATCAAAACCAGTCCAGATTTGAAGTTTTAGCCATTAGGAAAAATCTAATACGGGACTAATTATATAGAACTAATTGCTATAAAACAAAAATAGTCAATCACAATTTGACAGAAATGCTTCCTATATATAAAACAAACGTATACAATCACAACTTTGACAGAAATGATTCCATTCAACAAAAAACTCATCTGGGTATATGCACATGTACTTGAACATAGATTTTGTGTAGTTGGTATCTTTTTTCATGCTCTGTAGTTGAACTACCAAAAAATATGTCAAGAGTTCGTACCATGGTGATAGAAGCATTACTGATGAGGAGTCAGATATGTGAGCTCACTCTTCAAGCTGCTAATTTTCATTATCAATAGACCCTTTCACATTCTCAGACCAACGGACTTCCTTGCATAAAACATTTCTAACCGACTATCTTCGAGGAAACGATGTAACGGCAGAGCTTCCTTTCTAGTGGCTGATGGGTCCTACTAACCACAGTCCAATCCTACATCATTTGATGTTTGGGTCAAGAGAAGGGTCCCACCTTTTTCCGTTACATTCTTGATCCTTCACGAGCGCCGTCGCCTTCATCGGACCCTGTTGTCAGAAACGAGGTGTCGTTTCTCTGAGCAGCCTCCCACAGCTTCTCTTTCTTTTTCTTTTTTCTTTGCCTTTCAAGTCACTTTTTTTTCTTTTTTGGTGCTTTGGCTAAGTAATAATTTACTAAATCAATAAAACTCAGCTCGGAGAACACACAAAGAGAAGAGTAAGATAAAGGTAAGTAATGAACGACCTGTCGAGTGAAGTAGTGAGAGAGCAGAACAAGCGAAGTAATTGGAATCCAGTACCAAGTGTAGCTATCTACATTACAGTGCCTCTCTTCTTCATTGGTCTCTCTGTTTCAGTTTTCATACTCGTGGTGGTCCACAACGTTTCTTTCTTTCTTTCTTTCCTCTTCCTATCTGCTTTTGTCATTACTTTCATTGCTTGGAATACATACAATTGGAGGCATAAAGCTGCTGTTATTTGCTTTCTACACTCCTTTCCCGACTCTGACCTCGGTACCGCTCGTGAAGGTCAGCTTGTTAAGATCACTGGGGTATTACATTATCTTCCCTCTTTTTGTTTATTGGTTTATTGCACCTTTAGGGTTTATTTGTAGCTTATTGTGGCATAAAGGTCCATGTTTGGTTGTTGATTAGAATAATGGATGATAATGTATCAAACAGAGATGCTGTAATTTGTTTCTTACTATGCAGAGACTGAAATAAAGATAGCAAATTTGACTTGCAGAACCTGAGCTTCAAGAGGATTTCTGTTGAATGAGTTGCTAGCAGTGTAAATTTAGACAGTCAAAAGACATAACTAAATACCATGGTGCTTGTCAAGATAAATGTGGGTTTTAACACTCAGATAATTAAGGATTTATATTCCTATAGATCTGTTGATTAACTACTTGTGGGCATCGTTGGCTTTTGTGTCCGTAAGATTGTAATGTTGTTAGAACGAGGGATTATATAAGAAGTGGTGGTCAATTAAAAACTTAACAGTGATGGTGACCTCAGCATAAATCTGAAATGATAGCGATGAAGGATATCGGTTGGTTTATGTATAGCTTCCTTGCTTCTGTTTTTCTGCAGTTACCAGGCAACAAACTGGATGAACATTTCCTGATTAAGTAAAACATTCCCCATGCTGTTGTGCAAAGTTTCGGTTTCAGGTTGATGACGGAGGTTTTTATTCATTTGTGAGCTTGATAACTTGTCACGTCTAACTTTGTGAGTTGTTGGTGTTAGCGTAATCTATAATCCATTCTTTAGCCTCATTCTACAACTAGAATATTTGGGTTGGTTGATTTCTTTGACATGCAATCAGAGCTGTTATGAGTGAAAGTTCTCAAGGTCTAGACACGCCTCCTCCCTTTGCGATAGATAAGTGATTTGTTGTATTTGTGTTGCATGTTAGAATGGTGTTTGACTCAAAATTTGCGCTTCTTGCTTTAGCTTAAGACAAGGGGGTGTACTAGAGTGTTACTTGAATTAGTTTTTGTGCCTTGTACTTCAACCCAAGTTCTGGCGGCATGTTAAAATGGTATTTGAATTATTTCTTGAGAAGCTTAATATTGTAGACGCTGTATTGAAGGATTTGGAGCCAAGAGTAGTTTTTTTTTTTCATTGAACACTTCCCTAGAAATTGTGCAGTTGGTTAAAGTGATAAGCTACTAGGTATTTTTGGGAAAAAGTGCGAGTGTTTGATTGAAAGTCCATCTTAACAGTTTTGATTTGGGAAAACATAGTTTTGTTGCAGAGAGTTTTTGTAGGCTTGCTTATATGGAAAACAGTGCTTTCAATATTTAACAAAATCAGTAGAAGTTCTCTGAACAAGTTTCACATTTAAAAACTCCTGCTTAGTTCATTGTTCAATAGCCTTTATCAGATAGTTGGTTGACTAGTAAATTCTGCTGAGCAGAAGATCAATTACATATATTGCTCTCTTCCTTTTAGCTTGCATCCTGTGGGAGTACTTCTTTGGAATCTTCATATGAAAGGGCCTCTAGATGCGTCTATGCATCAACTCTTTTGTATGAATATGGAAGATTTGGACTGACGCCAAGTGATTCTCCAACGTCATGGTTCAGATGGACTTTAACGTTCTGTGAGGCAAGGATATTTATCTTTTTATATATAACTATGATCTTCAAGTACTGTACTCTGTTCAAGAAACTTAATCAATAAATAGGTATGCAGTAGAGACTTGAATTCAGGCGGGTACCTGATGCCTGCTTGTTATGTGCCTTACTCTGCCAGTGTTTTTTATCCGATAGTCTCCCTTGAAGATGTCATTCCACATAATATTTTACCTGTTAACTGATATCAAGGCTGGAGTGAATCATGGTACACCAGTCAAAGTTCCAAATATAGAACAAATTCATTTTGCACTAATGAAACTAGTACCTGTTGATACTTCGTTCTCCCTTTCAATACTTTTACTGGGGCTGCGATTGTGGTAATATTTTCCAGTAATAAGTTCATTATACTGCGAGTGTTACTTAGTGGTGCATAGTTTAGTTATACAAGGAAGGCTGAGTTTTATGAAAAAGATTTTGCAATAAGTTCATTATACATGTTTTCTTGAAAAAAAAAATTATTATTGGCTTATTGCCTCTAAAGAGCTCGTTTGAATTTTCAAGTTCTTCTAGCCCAATGTGATTGGATTTCTACCCAACAGAGGTTCTCCACAGACTTCTTCATAACTGATCAAAAGTCTGGTATTAGAGCGACTGTAAAAGCTGGTTCCGGTTGTAAAGTTGTTCCCCTGATTGTTGAGACAAATCTTGTCTCCACCACAAGACAATGCAGAATTCTGTCACCTCACCTCAGAAAATGGCTGCAAGAAAGGAATTTATCAACCCAAGCCCGTGTACTGCGCTTGGAAGAAGGGTAACCTATTATTACTGGGGTAAACATATTTCTTTTATTATCTGCATGCTTTACATGATTTTATAATCTAGGTGTCAATTGATATTGGCAGTTATGTACAAGAAGGCAGCTTTGTAACTGTAATTGGAGTGCTCCGTAGAAACAATGACATTTTGATGATAGTTCAGCCGCAAGAACTCCTCTCTACAGGGTGTTTGTGGCAAAAGCTTCTTTTGCCAGTAGATATTGATGGCCTGGTCCTAGGGGTCCCAAATATTCAGACACTTCAACAAGGATTAACGACAGTACTTGAACATTAGCGTCTAACCTTGGGGGGAATAGGAACATGCAGTCCTTAGAGCCGGTTGGCTACTCAACTTTTCCCTCTGTTTTCGTTCTAGTGTAGCTGTTAACGAATATTCGAATGTAAAATTTAAGCAATCTAGAAGGAAAGTTTCATTTTTAAGCTGTACATCTGGATAGAATTATCTAATCTCCAGCTACTTATTCATCTTTGTCCTCTTTCTCGAAGTTAGTCAGTTTAAGCTCCTTGTAGGCGTTTCATATAAAGGATGTGATTTCTCCTCCCCCTGGACTGATCAACGAAACTAGTAGATTAGAAAACATTGAAGAGCAAGGGCCTACAAGGGGAATCAAAGTTTGAGGCCTTTGATAGACCTAAGGACTCCAAGGTGGCAAACCTTAAAAACTGCCTCAGAAGTAAATAGGGCTTCAAATGTAACTATCACCTCTTGTTCCAATCTCCAAGGATGTCGAGTTGGGCTTGCTTTAAGGTTGAGGCGAACACTGGAACACAATCACAAAGTTAATATCTTTTGATCTTCGCCAACCCACAGTTGTCGCTTAACAGACTAAGCTCATAATGGGCTTCTTTGACAGGCTGATGACCCTTTGGTTTCATATCCATTCGACGATTCGAATGTTTTTAACACTTATAAACTTGGCTTTAGATTAAAATATATTTTTAATCACTTGAATTAATTATATTATTTTAATTTTCAGTCACAAGTTGTTAAATTATTCAGTTTGAACACAGAGTTAACGGAGTTCAAAGGTCAAATTCTCATCTTATCACATATATCTATTTGGGTGAAGCTTTAATTGTAATTGGTAGTCTTTGCACCTAATCAAACACCCAACATCAGCGAGGACAAGAAGTGGCGATCAGATTTCTTGTCTTAGACAATTGAAGAAATTTCCAGCTCCATTCGACTGGGGAAACATTTATATGCTTCACTGCTTTAAGGGCATCCACATGGTATATGCCCACTGCAAAATCATTATGATCCTTGATAGCAATTCTGTCTTCAAATCTTTTGCCTTTTTTCATCAAATCACTTTCTTTTATTCCATGTCTTGTGCACTTCCATTTATAAGGTACAGTCGGCATCAGAATTTTCTTGACAAGTCACTTTTTTCTCATTTCACCTTTGTTCTTTCTCATAAATGACCCGACTTTCCTTTCTCGCACCATTCAACAGACGCACTAGCTACAATGTACTAGTTCTTGTTGTTCTGTTTATAGAAGATTAATTACTTATTATGTCGACTAAATTATTGCCATTCGAAACAGAAACTTCTAACTAATGACAAAACTCGTCTTGCTTACTTTAATTTGGTGAAAGAAAGGGTCAATAAGTTAAATGCATCATTACATTCCTACATGTAAAGACCTCATCACCCCACAATACCATGCACTAAAAATACACCAAGTTATATTCGTTGATTCTAATTTCAGTTCTTGCAGTATTGATAATATATCGGACGTTGGAACACCAAGAGATCTTACTTCTACTAAGCAGATGTAGTAACCCTATTCAGGGATTGTCCTTTTCCCAGCAACAATCGGCAGAGTAATGGCAGAAAATTAGGTATCACGTAGCTTCGTGTTTTATTTCAGAGAAGAAGAAAAATGGTCATGCGGCATTTACAAAGACTAGGTATTTGGCAGACCCTACCTGCCTCTTCAAGATTGAATAATCCCCAACAGACCTCAGCACTAAATTACACAAAAGCGAAGTAACTTTCAACGACTGGAAAAAAAGCACTACTCCTTCCCTTCTCTTCATTAGTTGTTGACTTCTGAGTCAATACGCCTCTGTCTACTTAATTCCTTTATTAGTAGTGATCAGGACCAATCTTGAAAGCTTCTTATCTTTCTTTAATGTATGTTTTTGTCCTACCACCTCTAGGAAATGAGATGGAAGGTGGACCGGCGTGTTTCTCTACAAAAACAGATAGACAGGTGCACCAAATCTGATGGGAGCAGAAGCACATTCCTTTGCTTCTCCACAAAATCTTGGCATTTACCTAAAGTTAGATTTATCTTCTCCGCGCAATTTAGAAACAGTTTTAAATTATATGCATTCAATGCAATCCCATGACCATGCAAGGAAGACAATTAGTACTTCTCCTTCATATTTTTCTTCTTGTTTTGTTCCAACTTGACCAAGTTGTGGACTTTGTCCATTTGAAAACAATAGTGTACAGTGAGCAACAAGAAGTAATTACTGTAATAACGGTTGTTAAATTTCGGATAAAAGTAGAAAACTTCTCCATTCTAAAAAAATATTCTTCTTGTAGAAAATTACTTTTAAAATACTTGGTAGTATTAGAAATCCTAAAAATGATTTTTTTAATTCTTGCTGAATTATTTGAACAAATTTTATTATTAAAATCAAGTCAAAACAATTTATACAAAATTTTAATTATTAAAAGTCAACATATCCGGTGCATATCTAAGGAGGGTTGTAATAACTGCAACCTTCCCTTTGTATTTTTAAAAAGAGGTTGTTTCCGTGACTTGAACATATGACCTTATAGTTACAAAAAATAAATTTATTAGTTGCTCCAAGACTCATCCTCAAATATTTAATTATCAGTTATGAAATAAGTAATGTTAAATAATTAATTATAAATACAATCAAAGGTTTTTTTAGGTATTTATAATACCATAAGTTTTTTTTTAATAATTTAAAACAACTAAGATATTTTTAAAGTTAGTGAATCACAATAAAAGTGCATACCCTTTGCTTAAAAATTTACTATTCACCATAAACATTATTTGTAGTAGATAAGGGTTGATAAAGAAGGGTGACTCCTTTGTCTATTGTTATCATGATCCACGAAGGAACTGATGGAGCAAAAGAGATCGTGAAATAAAGGTAGAAGATTTTGAGGTTATTATGATGACAAACATTGGATAAAATTATCTCCTACTTGGTTTTTCTCATGCATAAACAAACAATTAGCCCATGCTAGCAGAAAGGAGAAGGCGGTCGTGGCATGTACATGCTCATGGTGAAACCAATCATTTCTGCTTCTAGTTGATAATCATTCATTAGTTTTTATGATTTTTATTCTCAGTAAAGCTTATAAAATCTTAAACTAGGGTTTATGCTGCATTTACATATTGCTCCATTCTAATGATAACCTTAAACAACCGTATCATTAGGTTAATCTTATAGCAGCAGCAGAATAAAGAAGTATCCTTACAAATCATATGACCCACATCAAAGCTGATAATGAAGGCAATTGAAGGAGGATTATCTATAGGCGGCATATGCTCTGTTTGGACAGATCTATGATGCCCCAAATGAGTTGTTCGGCACCAATCACAATTATTTTACTATTGATATCTACAAAGGAAACATCATGGATGAACCAAGAACTTTGATATACAAAATAGCTTGATATTATGTGTATGGCGCATGCAAGTTGCGAAAGGTTCTTAGCTAGCTAGCTAGGGTTATTATATGTATATAATCTCCTACATTAATATCCAAAATGGAGTGTTAGATTTTATAATCTATTTCCATTAAGAATCAAATCTTCTTTTGAGAGAAGAATATGAGTTAGAAGATTATGGTCTTTAATGTTTATCATGTTGGTTGCGCTTCGTTCATATATTCTATGATATAGTATTTTGTAAAGGTCTCAAAGTTATATATATGTAGAAGGATGATCTTGTATCAAGATATATATTCCCTCTTCTAACGGGTAACGCCCTTGTTTACAGTTATAGTAACTTCGCTTTGCCCACTGTTTCTTTCTAGTTTCTGGAATCAAACCTTAACCATATCATATAATTATCTCCAGTTAGAGCTCCTAAAACATAACGAACTTTCTTTGTCGGTGTTGCAGCCCCAGAATAAATAGAAAAGCAATAAAACAAGAAAAGATGTTCAGAGTTCGTCATCTTTCTTACTTGCTAATTGAGCAGGTCCATAGAAATTTGAAGACAACATTGCCAAACTAAATGTATCCGGAACTTTGGATTATAGAAACAAGACATTATGATATTGAGAGGCAGGGAATCTATACGTAGGACCCGAACTTACTTGGCCAAGCCTCCTGTACAGCTTTTTATCAGTCAAAAGCAGGAGCAACACTGAAAGTGTATGATGCATCAGCCATGTTTGTGCGTGCCTAAAGAACTCTTGAGAGACCAACTTTTCAAAGGACCACGGATTCAAATTCAAAGCTAGATAGCAAGCAGGGACATTATGTATGCTTTATTTTTCTTTTCAAAGATCCAAAATTTGAGAAATTAGAATAATCAAAAGTCAAGAATCTTTTACACCTTCCCCACCCCACCAATGCTAGTCAGGTGCGAATATGTTTTAGATTATGAAATCGAATCCAATCATCTTCCAAATTGTGTAATTAAACAAAGTGGGTTAGGCCTTAACTATCCCACTTAACTGTTGTTCCTTTTCTTCTTTTTTTTGGCTTCTTTTGGAGCACAACTTTGTCTCAGTGGTGATCAAATCTATTCTCCTTCAATCATTTGTTGCTAGGCGTAAGCACCACCAGCTAGAATAAACAGCAGATGTTGAAGATTTAAAATGGTTTATGAATTAGGAAGATATTTGAAACAAATACCGAGTCTTTTATCTGTTTAATGTCATATTCAGCTCTAGATTTTTAAGTAAGATACAAAATATCGTTCATGTTGACTAGAGGAGTAGATGCTAATATAATATAAACTTGGTGTAATTGCCTGGTAGGCATTAATTGGCAGGAGAGACCTAAATTAAGACTTGAATTGCAATCAATATGATGAATATTTGGGTTTCCTTGTTTATATTCAATCAATTAGATTGTTAGAGAAGAGTATAAATTCTAGTTAATTACATATATTTATTGAATTATTAATATACTTATCAGTTCATCAATTAATTAGTACCTCTTTTGATCAATGAATTTTATAGAACAACATCATTATTTGTTATATACATGAATAAACTAGGACCACACTAGTTAGTGCAAGTTGTACTGCTCGTTAACTTTTGCAAGAAAAAAATCCATAATACAACTTCCAGGTATGTCATTTGGCAGTTGGCATATATGTGGGCTTCCTTGTTTTTTTTTTTTTTTGGTTACAAAGGAGAAAGAAAAAACAAACAAATTTAACACATAACAAAAAAAAACACCTTTAGCGTAGTGTTCTGCGGTATAAAGCTCCTTGTATGTTTCGGTAGATGAACTCTATAACGACCATCGAAAGCTCTTGAAGTATGTGCAATCCTGAACTTGATAAGAAGTCTAGAAAAGTCAGGCTGTCGACACACTAATTACCTTCTCGATAAACATGATAAAATTGCACCTCCCATATTCGGTGTATTAATCCACGAGTACCTGACACAAAAAAATTTTCCTCAGACAATACTAAATTGGATGAAGAAAGAACGTTAATAACTTCTAATGAATTCACTTCGACGGCAACTCGTCGATAGCTGTTAGAGTGTCCCATATTGCCTAGGCATGGAAATATTAAAGGACTTATAAGTGGTAAGG
>JAOSBL010000004.1:4047922-4059663 GCA_027568915.1 Erythroxylum roraimae | reverse complement strand
GCGTCTGTAAGGGAGAGGTATCTGTACCCTTATAAGGCGTACTTCGTTCCCCTCTCCAACCGATGTGGGATCTCACAGAAGAACCACTAGAATTAGGATTGAAGACACTCCCTGATTATCTAGAATATGTGTTTCTTAAAAAGAAATTCAAAATTACCAGTGATTATCGCATTAACTCTAGAGGTGGCACAAAAGGAAAAGCTACTGAATGTGCTTAAGGAACATAAAAAAGGCTATTGTATGGAAGATTTTTGACATTAGAGGGGTCAACCCTTCTTTTTGCACACACAAAATTTTAATAGAGGAGGAGTTTAAATCGGTGGTACAACCCCAAAGGAGGTTGAATCTAAACATGAAAGACATGGTAAAAGCAAAGGTAATTAAACTCCGGGATGTTGGAGTGATTTATCCCATTTTTGATCGTCCTTGGGTGAGTCCTTGCAGGTTGTACTAAAGAAGGGAGGAATGACGGTTATCTCCAATGAAAAAAATGAGTTGATTCTTATAAGAACTGTCACTAGATGGAGAGTGTGCATCGATTACATAAATTGAGTGATGTAACAAGAAAGGGCCACTTCCCTTTGCCCTTCATAGATCAAATATTGGAACGACTGGCAGGACATATGTACTATTGGTACATCAAATTGTGAAGTGTTTAAAATCATAAATTTATTTTAAAAATTGAGTTTGAACATTTGAAGTTGTTAAATCATGATTTTTTGGGGGATTAGTCAACCTATATGAGCTATTGGTTAAACAATATGATTAGAGTTATCAAATTTGATGTACTGGAAGTTTATAGTAACAATGGGTAATGTATCGATCGATCAATGTGCCATATTGGTCAACCAATATGCCTATTAGTCGGCCAATATCTCAACAACTGGACGATATTTAATATTTACTTTTAATGCACACTAGTCAACCAATATGCTAGATTAGTCAACCAATGTTCTATAACTAGCCATTGTAACAACTTGTTCTTGGCTCCAATAGCTAATAGGGCTATTGAAACCTTGTAAAAACAATTTTTCTCGTTGGTTTTAGCATTAAGAAGCATTTAAGTATATTTTACACACATTTTAAGTTTTTTCAATTATTTGAGCATTATTGTCTCATATTTGTGTGAGTGAGGCTTTTTGGAGCTATTAAGTGATAAAGTAAGGTAGTTTAAGTTATAAAATTTGGTAAGATATTATTGTACTTGGGGTGTTATTGAGGTTCCTGTTCATTTTGGAGGAGGATTGTAAAAGGGTTTCTTTTTACTGAGGAAAGATTATACAAAAGTTAATCTTCACCTTGAAAGGAAAACTATAATAAAATCTTAAGAATATTATTATGAATGGACGTTTTAAATTATTGATTATTGATTATTTAATTATTTAATTTATGTTAAGCACTTTCTCTATTTTCACATATATTGATTGTTGTTAAATTGAATTCTTTGGTTAGAAAATTGAGTTGAATTTTGTAAACATCTAATTCGTAGGTGCCATTAGGATACAAACTTTTGAAGACCTTATATGGTTTGAAACAAGTTCTTAGAGCTTGGTATGATAGGCTCAGTGCCTTGCCTCTAGAAAATAATTTATCTAAATGTGAGGTTGACACTACACTCTTTATTAAAATGCATAAGCATGACATTTTAATCATTCAAATTTATGTTGATGACATTATTCTTATGCTACTAATAAGAGTATATATAAAGAATTTTCTAAGTGTATGAGTAGAGAATATAAGCATGATGAAAAAGCTTATCTTCTTTCTTAGACTCCAAATCAAACAAATGAAGGAATTTATCTTTATCAATCAAGCAAAGCACACCAAAGAAATACTTAAACGTTTCATAATGGATCAAGCTAAACTATTGGAGACACATATAAGAATCATAACAAATTTGAACAAAGATAAAAAGGATAAGTCGGATAATGTAAAGTTCTATCAAGGTATGATTGGTAGTTTACTTTTATCTTATCACAAGTAGGTTCGATAATATGTTTAGTGTATACATGCTAGATTTAATCGAGTCCTAGGGAATCCTACCCCTTAGTCTTTAAGCTCATTCTTAGATATTAATATGGCATCGTTTCATTAGGACTTTGGTATCCTATGCATATTTTTTGACTTAATTGGTTATTTCGGTGTACATTATTTAATAGTCTTTTAGATAGAAATAGTACATACGGTACTTGTCAATTCCTAAGAAATGCATTTGTCTCATGGTTTAGTAAGACCTTATAAGGATACCTATTAAGTATGATAATAATAGTACTATTTGCCTCCTAAAGAACTTCATTCAAACCTCTGGAACCAAACACATAGAAATTAAATATCATTTTACTAAAGATTATATGAAAAATGGGGGTATTGAGTTAGAATTCATAGAGACACAATATCAACTGACCAATATTTTTACTAAACCTATAAATGAGGATAGATTTTGTACAATTAGAAGAGAATTGGATATGATTGATGGAAACTCATTTTGATAAATGATTAGGATGATGTTTTTACTTACCTTGATTGTTTTTTTATGATTTATTATGTGGTTTAATGTTTAAATTTATATTTTAGGGCTAATTTTGAAGTTATTAGGACATATTGGTTGACTAATACCTTAGTTTGGTCAACTCAATATCTTGAAAAATCTAGCATCATTACTTTCTAATGAGTTTGCTAGTTGATTGTTAGCTTGTTTAGTCGATTACATAATCGCATTGGTTGATCAATATCCTCTCATGATTAACCAATGTCCCTCTATATGAGAATGCTTTCTTTCTAATGAGTTTTTAGGAGACTCGTCGAATATATTGGTTAAACAATAATAGTCATTGATATAACAGAACTCTTTTAGTGGTTAATCAGTAAAGCAAATCTTCATAAATTAAATCTTTCAATGAGTTTGCAATAAGTTTGATCAATAGTATTGATCGACCTCTAAGCACTGGTCGACTAATATCTTCACTTCAAAAGCAAAAATGTAGAAATGTTGACAATGATGTTTATTGTGATTTCTTTTTTAATTATACCACTTTTAATTGCATGAATTACTGATTAGTTGATGATCAAATAACTTGATTAAACTAGCGGCAACAACTGCAACGTCAACAACCTTTCCCAATACAAGTGACTCCCCCATATGACCTTAGTTTTGATAAGCCTCTCTTATGCCACACTGTTGATCTCCCTATAGATGATGAAGCTAATACCTCATGACCACATTATGAGTCTCCACCTGATGCTATTCTGGTAGCCATTGAGTATTAGCTTACTATGTTGCTTGATAACTTGACTTTTTCTGAGACATCACGATGTACCAATTCAATGACTTATAACATTTGATTGAGTCTCGTTTTCCTCCTCTAACTAACTGAGCTTTTTTATGTTTCCAAAAAGGGGGAGAGTAATTTTGTGATACTAGGTTTAGGGGGAGTATAATTGTTGTACATATATTTTTGAAACTTTTATGTATGAATATTTTTCACTTGATATTGAATATCATTTACTTGATGTTAAAAATCTCTATTTTTTAATATTGAAGTATGTCTCATGCATGAATTGGGGAGGGGGGCTATTCATTATCTTGATATGGCTATTGACTTATGTGTTTAATCTTACCATTGCTCTATAATATTACAAATATTTTGACATCTTAAAAAAGTGATAATAACCAAAAAAGGTTTAAATTAATATTTTGATGATTACAAATTATAAGTCTTACTAATGAGTTTGTTATCTTAATAAGAACCTTTATAAGAACATGTTAAAATCATGCATAACTTAAAAAGATACTTTATGAAATTGATAAAAGAATACAAAGTGAAGATTAAGTCATGAATAAAAAAATCAAAGCACATCTAGGTTTTTTAATATTTTATAATATCGTTGTAATCTCACTTTGTTAGTTTGGTAGTCTTTGAGGCTAACCATTCGTAAGGATTTTATATCACTTTATCGCATGGGTCTTTTCATTCATCAAGAGGTGTTAGAGCTTTTAATTGTAAAAGAAAAGTCTTTTAATTTTTCAAACACTTTTTAGGAAATATTTTGGGAAGTGTTTAAATCATAATTACATTAAAAATTTGAGTTTGAGAATTTGAAGTTATTAAAATCACATTTTTGGGGGAATTGGTCGGCCCATTTGTGTTTATGGATGATTAATATAAGCTAAAAATTATTAAATTTATTATATTAAGAGTTTGTAAGCTAAAAATTATTAAATTTATTATATTAAGAGTTTGTAGAATCATTGGTTGACATATTGGTCATCCAATATACTATATTGATCAACGAAATTACTTTAGTGGTTGAATATTGGTCATCCAATATACTATATTGATCAACGAAATTACTTTAGTGGTTGAACAATGTCTCAACAACTAGTGAATGCGTACTTTTAATACACACTGGTCGACCAATATATTGAATCGGTCGATCAGTACTTTATAACTTGCTATTATAACAATTAGTTCTTAACTAAAATGTCAAGTAAGAGTCCTAAAATCATATATATATATATGTATATATATATTCATTGGGTTTAGTTACACACATTTCTAAGTGTTTTTCAATTATTAGAGCATTCATTGTCTCATTTTAAGTGAGTGAGCCCATTTGGTATTATTAAAGTGATAAAGTGAGTTATTTTAAGTTGTAAGCTTCCATTGAGGTTGACATTAAGATTCCTCTTCACTTTGGAGAAAGATTGTAAAAAGGTTTCTCTTTATTGAGTAAAGATTATACAAAGATTAGTCTTCATCTTGAAAGAAAAATTATAGTGAAAATTCAAGAAGAATCTTGGGAGTGGACATAGGTAAGGTTTGTTTATCGAATCTTTATAAATTGCTTTACATCTTTCTTTCCTTACTTTTTTACTTTATTACTTAAGAGCATTGTTAAAATTCATATACTTTCTTCCTTTATATTTTATGTTCATTATCACATTAAAATGGTAACTTTTAGTCAAAAATTTATAAACACCTAATTCACCTCCCCTCTTAGGTGCCATTAGGGACTAACATTATGCATTACTAAATTTCAAAGTAATTTATTAAACAAAAAGTTTCTTTTACACCTTGAATATAAATATGCAAAAGAAGTTTTACTAAAAGCCATTAAAAATATTGTATCAAAATAGACTTTTGCTAGATGGTAAGCTATTTTTAAATGTTTTTTATTTTGATATTGGATTTACTAAAAGTGGAGCAAACTATATTCCTGATTTCTTAGACTTGATATTTTTTTCAATCTAAACAATGATCCTGGGTGGAAAAACCAATGGAAGGCCTACAAAGGCCTCCTCCACAACCTCAATAAAGCCCCTCCAAAGATCAATCTAAAATGCCACTATTTGCCCAACTAGTAAAATATTAGAGAGATGTCCTAAAATAAATACAAACTATTATATTCTTTCCTCAATCTCAAGGTGAAGCCTTCTCATCTTCATCCTCTAAAATTAATATGCATGAATCACTCCACCACTTTTCAATAACTCTAGAGCTAATAATAGTTTTGAGGGACTCCCTTGATAAAAAACCTAAAAACAAATCGTATAAAAATAGTTTTTCAAAATGCAACTATAAAGTTATCTTACATGAGCTAAGGACCCTTTTAAATGGTAATTTGAAAAGCCAACAATCACTAAAAAAGATTTTAAAGAATTTAAAAATAACATCATCTTAAAATCCCTCTTTTTAAAGTTGCTATTTTGAAAAGGTTTCTTCCAAACAATTTTAAAATTTGAAAATAGTTTTATATTGCAAACCCTTTTGAAGTAATTATCAAATTTTCCTAAAGGTTGACATTAAAAACATTAATTAGGATTTGTCAAAACTCCAAAGCTATTATTTGCACATTTTTAAAGAAGTCGATTTTGCAAAAATAATACACTACTTCGTGGAATCCAATAAAACCACTTCTATTTATTTCACCTATAAAATAAATAAAGTCATACTTATAGAATGGGGACAACAACTTTAGAAAACTAAAAAATTTAAAGCTTGATTCTCAATCAACCTTCTATACTATCCTAATTACAGTTATTATAATTATCAGCAAGCTTGGTTTAATACTTTTCTATTGATGAACACTTCAAACCATCACTTATGGCTGTTTTTCTTCAACACTTTAACTGCATTCAAATTTCTCTTTTAGTTCATCAATTGGTGGAAATGGTATAGATTATTACCCTAAATACTTCTATAATAAATATTTATTTACAGCTCTTCTTTCTTGTTGATGTATTTATTTACTTATTTTATCTTTTATTTATATTCTTTACCATGTTATATGTTTATCGTATTATTTATACTATTACTTATTTTTATATTTTTATTTATAAGTATTAAATATAAATATAATATACGTATACATATTAAAATAATACTATTATATTTTCAAGTGGGTTTATTGGAAACAACCTTTCTACCAGTTAGGAATAAGACTGTATACAATTGAACCTCCTTAGACCTTGTGTATCAGGAGCTTTCACTATATTATTGCTATTATTGTTGTTGTTGTAATGATTTATTCATATATTTATTAATGCTTTCAATTTTTTATTAAAGCAAGACATAATAAGATTAAACAGAGAATACTCTAAATCAAAATAACAACATAAATATTATTATTACTTTCACTATATTATTGTTGTTATTGTTGTTGTTGTAATGATTTATTCATATATTTATTAATGCTTTCAATTTTTTATTAAAGCAAGACATAATAAGATTAAACAGAGAATACTCTAAATAAAAATAACAACATAAATAATAATAATAATAATAATAATATCATCATCATCATCATCATCATTACAAGAAATTAAGAACTAATACAATAGTACAAATGGTTATTAAGCTAACAAGTAAATTACTTCAAAAAGAACTAGAAATATTTTCGAGACCTTAAAGCTCTTTGGCTTTAAATGTAATTCTATGCTTATCCATAACATAAGAAGACTCTTAAAGTATTTAGTAAGAGAATTACATGAAGAAATAATTCCCTTAACAATGTTAGAAAAAGCTTAAGAGAATTATAGATATAAAATTTTGCATTTATAAAAATAATTAAATATAAGATGAAATAGAATGTGAAAATTTAATAAAAATAGTCCCAAATTTGTCTTTGTGTGATTTGATCGAATGTCTAATTTTACAGTATCATGATGAGAACATATCATCCTAATAATGAATTAAAGTAGCTATTGTCTCATCCACAAAATATCATAATAATAAAGTAAGATTTGCAAAGGTAAATCCTTTTTGGAGAGTAATTACATAAAAATATTAGTCTAATAAATATTTTCAATATTAAATTAAAAATTTTATCTAGTCCTTAAAATTAAAAGCTAAAAGTCTTAAAAGAATTTTAAATATGTATTATTTATATTTTTATGTTTAAAAATATTTAGATATAATTTTTTATTTAACTTTTTAGCCTTTTCTAATTTACAATTCTTATCTAGTATTATTTTACTATCCTAATTGTCACCTTTGTATCAAATGATACAGTAATTATAAATTAAGATTTAATGGTACATCATGATATAATAATCTAATATGATACAATATATTTTTCTACCATCTGGGCAACCTTTGGTTAGAGGACAAGTAGGGATAACAGAAACCTAAAATACGTGACATTGTTAGATTACATGAATCGAGAAAGGCCCTTCTCGCCCTATAACTATTAGGCTCGTGAAATATTAGCCTCAAGGGAGTTGCATTATGGGTTTCTAGCCTATATACCAGACAAGTGGTTTATATAACAAATTTTCATAAGAGGCCAAAGATAAATAAAGATTGACTGCAGCTTAAATTTCAAATATGCTAGCCGAGACATAAACCCTTCTTCTCTTTTTTGGGCGATAATTCTTATAGCCTACCTTTTAGAAATCTAAACTAACCAATCTTTTCCGGTATAACTTATACCTCAAATAGGTTCTATAGTCCAAGACTTTCTGATATACATGATTCGCATGAAGAGGCAAGTGTAGAGCATACTTGTCTTTCTTTATGACTACTACTACATTATTCAAGAATCAAGCTTTTAGGAGAGAGAAAAGCTTAGAAAGAATCCATAAGATAAAACGCATATTTCATTTGATCTACTTGTCCATATGAGATTTAGTATCATGGCAGGTGAATTGTCATATCCATTTGGCTTTGAGCCTAAGCAAAATTTTGAAATTGGAGAAAGCTCCACTGCACAGAAGCCCAAAGAAGAGTCAAAACTATCAAACTACTTTCAAGATGTCCAAGATCCCTGGCACCCAGGTTGGACTGATTCCAAGATAATCCTTTTCATTAATGAAATGGAAAAAATAGACGATGATATGTCACTATCTGATGATGATGGTGGACTCTGCTCTTTGTCTGCACCTTCCTATTGATAGATTCCCTCTTCTCTTCTAAGAATGTTGTCAACCAACTAAGGTCAAACCAGAAATTAGTGAAGTTGTAACTACAGGGACTAAACCATTTAGACGTTCACCATCACCAATACAAGTATAACTAACTAGACCTACTTCATGACTCTAATTTACTTTTGATGATCTTACACCCAAGAAATGAAGAGATTGCCTTCATAAATTTGGAGCTTAGATTGATCTACAAATGACTCAACCAGATCACCCTTTAAGACATATCTTATATGAGTTTACTTCTCGGTTTATTGGTACTTTATAAGAGTGGTGGCAAAGTCTAAATGACTACCGTAGACTCCAGTATATTCAAGTAACATCTACAGGAATTCTTCTTGGAGTTATCCATAAAGAATTTATTAAATATTTTCAACTCATTGATAAGCAATTAGGCAAAAGTATTTAGAAATGAAGTATTGTTCACTAGACAGAAGAGATTTATAAAAGTATTTTCAACGTATGACAGAAAGATATTATCTGCTTAATGGTTTCAATGATGTCAATCTCAGTTATACATTCTTCTCATCTCTTCCTGAAGAATTACAACCTAAACTTTAAAGGACCATCACAACTCTATAAAGAGAGATGAGAGAAATATCTCTTGGTGACATCATAGCTCTATCAATTCATCTTAGCTTCTCTTGATAAGCTTTATGATCAATAAACGTTTTTAAGAAAATGATTAAAGGTGGCCCTCTGCTGAAAAAGGCTTACAAAAAGCCTTATCTAAAGATCAAGTGTAAGGAGAAAAAGGATTGTGAATGTCCTATTAAAAAGAAGTATAATCACAAGAAGTTTTGCTACAAAAAGTTTCACAAATCCCACATTTCAAATGAAGGTTATCATAAGCCGTTCAGAAGAAGAAAACAACGTAGATTTGTTCAATTCTTTAAATGATGAGCTCTTTTAGCAAAAAAGGCATATCAATGTTCATTTGTGGCAAATTAGGACATTATACTCGCCAATGTCCTATTAAGACAAAAAGGGATTTGAAATTGTTAGAATCCATTGAAGTTATAATGCATATCCATGACAATAGTAATATTGAAGATTTCATTGAAGAACAGTCCATTGAAGATGAGGAAACTAAAGTTTTTGTTCTGATCGACTCTTCTAATGATGAGTTTAAATCCTTTAATGACCTAATCTTCGAAAACGAAGATACTGAGGATGATAACTTATACATGCTATAACAAACATGTTTGAAGGTAAACTCAAAACCTATCACTATTCCTCATCCTTATGTCTATATCCAATTATTACAATAGGATAAATATGATAAGCCAATCAAGGCTATTGGATATATGGATATTGGATCCTGTTGAAGTGTTATGAAGCCCAACATCTTACCTCTTGAAACCTAGATATCACATGATGAATATTTCATTGTTGTTAATGGTAATTCATTCAAAATTGGGCTTATCACCAAAAGAAAATTAGGGGAAAGATTTTTCCCTGATTGTGTTGTATGGATTAAAGTTCTTGGTAGTCATCTATCTAGCCTAGATATCCTAATTGGTATGGATTTTTATTGCAAAGCATCTTCATTACAAGTCTTACTCAAAGGGATTAAATTTCGAGCCAATTTTAATGCTTATATAGATATACCCAACATTTTTCAACTCAATTAAGTACCCACTTAATATGAAGCACTAAGGGATCAATTTTTGGAACAATGTACTAAGAATTATGCACATTTCTCACATCCTAATTCCCTTTGGAAAAATCCACAATTCTTCATTCATCAACCTTTCAAGAAGAATGAAGATATTAATCCTACCAAGGCTTCTCACCTTAGTATGAATCATAATGATTTAAAGTTAGCACAAGATGAGTGTGTTATCTTACTTCAACAAGGATTAATTAAGTCCATATAATCAGATTAGGCATGTAAAGCTTTCTATGTGAACCAAAAACGTAGAAAAAAAAGAAGAAAAAAGTGGTTGGTAATTGATTATAAACTTTTGAACGCATTTATTCAAGATGATAAATTCCCACTACCAAAGATCAATACCCAAGTCTTATTTCTCAAAGAAGTAACAATCTTTTCAAAATTTAACTTCAAAGTAGGTTTTTGGCAATTGAGTATTGATATATAAGAAAAACACGAAAAACTTGTTGCATTCACAATGCTCAATACCAATAGATTGTTATGTCATTTGGACTCAAAGTTATTCCATCACTATTTCAAAGGGCCATGACAAAAATTTATGAGCTCATTCTTTTTAGTACTTTAATCTACATTGATGACATCCTCTTATACTCCTAGACCTTTGAAGATCATGAGGTACTAATTCAATCATTTTGGATCTTACAAAGCAATATCAAATTGTGCCCTCAGCCAAGAAAAACCATATTAAAACAACCTAAATAGAATTTTTGGGTATCAATTTTCATAATGGATTTTATTGGCTTGGTCCAGACATACTTAGTGAGCTATTATATTTTTCTGATGAAAATCTCAACATAAAATAAATTCAACAATTCCTTAGAATTGTTAATTACATTAGAGATTTAATCTCCCAAGTGGATAATTACATAAGCCAACCTCGCCAGTGAAAGTTCTTTGCTATAGACATTTTTAAAATGGTTCCAACCTTTGGCTAAATGGCGCATCCAATTAGGATAAATCCTCAACTGATATCAACTATAGAGCATTCCCCCTGTCTGAACAAAAAGCTCAATCTTTCTTTATAGTCTATAGTTCTTATAACATGACTGACAATGATTATATCTACCTAATCAATCATTTCCAAATGTGAAGAACCACTATTGATTGGCCTAAAGATTAGAAAAACATCATGCGTGATTTATATCATCTTTTAGATCACTTAAACCATCCAAAATTCACTAAGCCAACTACTTGTGCATCCCTGGGTCCATATCTTAGTGACTTTGCCCTTCCAAAGTCGAATCTCACCATTTACTGGCTATTAGACTTCATTTCATCAATTTGCCCATATGGGATTCAGTGTCATGGAAGGTGAATTTCCATGCCCATTTGGCTTCGAGCCCAAACAAAATTTTGAAATTGGAGAAAGCTCCACAAAGGCCCAAAGAAAAGTCCAAACTACCATACTACTTTTAAGATGCCCAAGTTCCTCGACCCTAGTTTGAAATGATACCTAAATAATCCATTTCATTAACGAAATGGAAAATATGGATGATGACATGTCATTATCTTATAATGATAGTGGACCGTGTTTTTTGTCTGCACCTCCCTATTGATAGATTCCCTTTTATCTTCTAAAAATATTATTGGGACCCAATGTTTCCAATAATTCTTACTTTCATTATTCACTTTTATATTTTTGTTTGA
>JAOSBL010000004.1:3953392-3975733 GCA_027568915.1 Erythroxylum roraimae | reverse complement strand
TTCGGACTTGGGTCATTTGCGAACACATGTTATTCGCACTCCTCGACGTCCAGTACAGCAACATCACATACATGGCCAACAATGGAACGTATCAATAATCTTGAGAGCACAATGCAGACATTGACAAGTCAGTTGCAACAATTTATGGAGTACACGACTAAGCTCCAAAATGACATAGCCCAGTTGAGGGGGAGAGGTGGAGACTTAGACCATCCGCGCTCACCAGGACAATAGGATTGTTGTAGTCATTTGGTTTGAATATATGTACAATTTCATGTTTTTATTATGAATGAAGAAAATTTTAACTTTATATGATCAATGAAATTTTTGTTTAAACAAATTAATTATATAAACAAATCAATAAAATAATGCACAGATAATTTGTTATTGTTAATAAAATTTAATGTCGGGATTTTAAAAAAGAGGATTTAATATTTTAATGATAGCATCATTACCGACGGTTTGTGAGACATCGTCGGTAATGAATTATGGGTCTTACTGACGAAAAAACGATTTATGTCGGTATATTGAATCATATTTACCGACGGATACTCATAAAGCGTTGGTAAACTTAGTTATATTTTTCGACGGTTACTTATAAACCGTTGGAAACTGTTTATTGTATACCGACAGTTAAAATATCTTCCATCAGTATATATACCGATAGAACAAGTTTAACCGTTGGTATTTATACTGACAATTAGTAGTTTCCGTCGGTAAATTTACCGATAGCCAATTTCATGACGCCTTCAACCGTTGGTTTATTCCTTCGCTAATTTTAATTACCGACGGTTTCTTTAAGCTTTCTGTCGGTGTATACCGTTGGTACAACTCTTTTTTCTTGTAGTGTCCCATTATAGTTATTAAACATACATTAGGCGATTAGTGGTCAAGCATATAGAATTAATGTTGCAATGATATTAGTCCACATATTTCTAACATCGCCTCGAATAGTTAATGCTGAATACTATTTGTTTTCGTAAGCATCAACAACAGAAAGCACAAACTTCATTCCTGTACTTAGTTGTCTTGTTTGTGCCTTTTCTCACTTCTTCAGGGTTTCTTTTGATTCTAGGTTTGGCGTGTTGGTTTTGTTTTGATGTACCATATCACTTCCTAAAAATCCATACGTGAAACTTCCAAACTTGCGTCTTTAATGCTCCAAGTCATAAGTGGACCTCGTAATGTTTGCACCGACAAGGTTTTGTTACAGCAACATTCCTGAGTGTAATGATGCATCCTCTCACATCTTCCGAGGAACTAAGTGGAGTTAAGATGATGATAGCTTAATCGTATTATTTTCCAATGCATTTATAGTAATTGGGACCGGGTAGAGGGGTATACTTGGAGAAATCATCTGAAATAGCAGTTGTGTGATATGCTAAAGTGACCGTAATAATGGACCCATGTGCATTAAGAAGGTACATATTCGAAAATAATGGAAGACATTGATATGGGTCCACGGGATACTTGGACCAAAAGGTTGATCCCTAATTTTAAGAGCTCCCAGTCACAGGCCCGATCACCACTGAAAGAGTTGGTCCACGGGATACTGGAGCTTCCTAGTGGTTGCCTTGCTTCAATAGCTCAATTCCCCAACTTCTTTCCACCACAACAATCATACCCACCAACCTCAATTTACTTGCAAGTAAACTAAACATACCATTAATACAATCAATAGAATCGTAAAAATCTCAACAAAAAATAGTGACTATAGTTGAATCGGGTAAACCATAAAGTTGAAACATTATCAAGAGGTTACTTATAATGTTATGATATGGGAGTAATGACATGCGGGAAAATCTGGTGAAGCTTGTAACTTGCTCGATGATATGCCTGACAAGAACTATAAACCCAGGCGGAAGGTTGATGTTGCTTGTGGAAGAGAGAGTTAAATAAGAACTGCATGCCTGATGATGCAATTTCTAGTATTGCCAACCCATGCAATAGCCCTTTCCGCGACAGCTCGAGTTTGATTGAATCCAGTCTAGGAATTTGTTGCTTCATAGAAACTTTAGTCATATTGTAAGCTTCAATCTAGGTTAGCATCATTTTATGACCTTGGCACCTGGTAATCTCCGGTCTATGTACAAACTACGAGCCCCATCTATAGACTTGAGGCTCTACCACATAACGTAGCACTGATTGACATGAACAAACTAAAACAAATCCATGCACATGCCCTTAGAAATGGCATAGACCATAACGGAGCGCTCATAATAGAGGTTCTTCAAGTCCCCAACGTCTCTTACGCCCACAAGCTGTTCAATTTCATTTCCAAACCAACGACTTTTCTCTTTAACAAGCTAATTCAAGCTTACTCCACCCAAAAGCAACTCCACATGTGCTTCTCTCTATATTCCCAGATGTGCTTTAGAAACTGCCCACCAAACCAACACACTTTTACCTTTCTTTTCGCTGCCTGTGTTTCCTTATTTTCTCCTTCACAAGGACAAATGCTCCATACCCATCTTGTAAAATCTGGTTTTGAGTCTGATGTTTTCCCCTTGACTGCGTTAATTGACATGTATGGTAAATTGAGCCTGGTTCAACTAGCTCGAAAAGTGTTTGATGAAATTCCTGATAGGGACGTACCCATTTGGAATTCGATGATTGCGGGTTATGCACGGCGTGGGGATATGGAGGAAGCGTTAAAACTGTTTAAATCGATGCCAAAAAGGAATGTGATCTCGTGGACTGCGATTATATCTGGGTACTCACAGAATGCGCAGTATGCTAAAGCATTAGATATGTTCTTGAGAATGGAGGAGAATGGTGTGAGGCCTAATGAAGTAACTATTTGTAGTGTATTACCTGCTTGTGCGAACCTTGGTGCGTCGGAAATAGGGGAGAGAATTGAAGTTTATGCGAGAGAAAATGGGTTGTTAAAAAACTTGTACGTTAGCAATGCTTTGCTGGAAATGTATACTAGGTGTGGAAAGATTGATGTGGCCAGGCGGGTGTTTGATGAGATTGGGAAGAGAAGGAATTTGTGCACGTGGAATTCGATGATCATGGGCTTGGCTGTTCATGGAAGAAGTCACCAGGCTCTTCAACTTTATGATCAAATGACGGTAAACTCCCTTCTTTACACTGATGAACTTCATTCAAGTTGGAAATTTTTTAATAGTACAATTTTTTAGCAGTATACACTAACATGTTTGCATTATGAGATCGTCGTTGGTACAGAGAGAAGGAAGTGCACCGGATGATGTGACATTCGTAGGTCTTCTCTTAACATGTACTCATGGAGGCATGGTTGCGAAGGGTCGCCAACTTTTTGAAACTATGGCGACGAAGTACAATTTCAAGCCAAAATTGGAACATTATGGCTGCATGGTTGATCTCCTAGGGCGTGCTGGAGAACTAGAAGAGGCTTATGGACTTATACAAAGTATGCCAATGAAACCTGATTCTGTAATATGGGGTGCATTACTAGGTTCTTGCAGTTTTCACAAAAATGTGAAGTTTGGAGAAATAGCAGCTGAATATCTCTTTAAACTCGAGCCATGGAATCCAGGGAACTATGTGATACTCTCTAATATTTATGCGTCCGCCGGCATTTGGGATGGGGTTGCGAAGCTGTGGAAGTTGATGAAGGGTGGCCAAATTACAAAGGCTGCAGGGTACAGTTTCATCGAAGTAAACGGAGGTGAACTTCACAAATTCATCGTGGGAGATTCATCTCATCCAAGATCTGATGAGATATATGTAACGTTAAATGAAATTACAACCAAGATGAAGCTACAAAGAAACGTAGATGATTGTGAATCTGAACTTGCAAACTTTTGCATGATGGATGAAATTTGATTAATGCTCCTTTTTCTTAACTCTAGCAATCAGTCATGATTAATTGGTCATGTCCTTGTTGATAAGTCAAGAAGCAGATCTAAAGATTCTTCTCTCCAATCAGATTGGTTTCAACATAGTTCTTCTTTCAGTTCCATGAATAACTCTTAGTACAACCAAGAAAGTAGTGACCAGTTTTCCCTTTTACTTGATTTCGAATATCATAACATAATTACAGAAAAAGAAAAGTAGTAATTTACATGGACAAAAAGGGCTAAAATCATAACTTGATCCCTTAATTTAGAAGTTGATCTTGATTGGTCTTTTCAATTGATGTATGTCTGAAGAAAAGATCCAAAGGGCTAAGGGCAGGAGTAAATTATGAGTTTAGCCTGACAAAAGGTATCTCTGTTAAAGAGTCAACCCAGCAACAGCCTTCTCATTTGACAGTTTCACAACCACATAGTTTCCTGGAGCTGACAGTGCACTTACGCTGTTTTCTCCTTTCTCGTTCTATTCTTTTGACTCCTACCCATACACTTGAGAAACTCATCAATCAGAATTACGGGTGCTGAGACCAAGACGACAAGAAACCACTCGCTTAGACTTAGTGGAACAATACCAAAAACATCTGCCAGGAAAGGGACATAGAGAATGAGGCAATGGAGGCTGAACGAAATTGACATGGCAACTAAGAGCCAAGGGTTTCTCCAAGGTGGCATTGTGATCAAGCTATTGTCTTCAGAAAGAGCATTCAGGGAATTGAACATCTCAATCGCCACCAACACAGATAAGGAAAGAGTCATTGCCTTCACTTTACCAGCAGAGAAGTAATCGCAAGGATTTGAAAAACTGATCACCCTTCCTCCGCCAACCTTGTATGGAGACACTGTGAAATTTGACCACGAGGGACACTCGCCCCAGTTGCGAAGCTGAGAAAGTTTAACTAGGCTATGCCCATCATTAACAAGGTTAATGCCCAGAAATGAAGGTTGGGTGTACCACAAGACAAAGATTCCAACAGTTGCAATGCCCACGTAAGAACCAATCACCTGCATTGAAGAAAGGTGTTGTGAGGAAAACTAACTTGGAAGTTTTCTTGGCAAGCCAAAATATCAAAGTAGACATATTTGGAAAGATTCACTGAAGATTAGATACCAAGTATCGGAGAAGGATCCAGGAATTTATAAGTGCATCATTGCTTTTGCGAGGTGGTTTCTTCATTACATCAACATCAGCAGGATTGAAGCCGAGAGCAGTAGCAGGTGGACCATCAGTGACCAAATTTACCCACAGAAGTTGCACAGGTATCATACATTCTGGTATGCCAAGTGCAGCACTTAAAAATATGGAAATCACCTCTCCAACGTTAGATGATATCATATACCTGCAGGAAGAAAACACAGTCGAAATCTTCTGGTAATTTCCCCCTTGTTAGAAAAAGATTTATCCCAAACAAAAAGGTACCTGATAAAGGCTTTCATGTTGTCGTAGATTGATCGACCCTCAGCAACAGCAGAAACAATGGTGCTGAAGTTGTCATCTGCCAAAACCATATCTGAAGCTTCTTTTGCCACCTGCAGAGATAGAAATGGCATGGCAAACTGGTCAAATTCAAAGAAGAACCACTTGCAAATTCACTGTCAGGCAAAACATTTCTCACCTCAGTTCCTGTTATACCCATAGCAACTCCGATGTCAGCAAGTTTAAGTGCAGGTGCATCATTCACGCCGTCTCCAGTCATTGCAACAATCTCACCCATTTCCTTCAGCAGCCTGACAATGTCTTGTTTATTCTTAGGCTCAGCACGAGAGAAAACCTTCCCTCCAGGTCTACACAAAATTTCCTTCTGTTGCGAAGGGGAAAGAGCTGCGAACTCTTTACCAGTAAAGCTTCTCCCTTTGAGTTCTTCCCCTTCATTGAATAACCCGATTTCTTTACAGATTGATTCAGCTGTAGATTTATTATCTCCGGTTATCACCATTACTCTAATCCCAGCACCCCTACAATCCTCAATTGCCTTGCGAACTTCCTCACGTGGAGGATCCTGTGAAATATGAAGATCATTTTGAGTCACATATGGACAATAAGACTTATCATAATGAGGAAAAATACAGGGACAATTGCTCACCCTTATACCAACAATTCCTACAAAGATCAAGTCGCTCTCGATAGAAGAATAACAACTTGGATCCAGCAATTTCTTGTGGGCAGGATGATCTTCTGTATAGTAGTCTGAAAATTCTCCTACATCTTCCTTATATGCCAATCCCAAGCATCTTAGTCCTTTGGAACTCATCTCCAAGAGTCTCAACATCAATAGTTGCCTACAAGGTTCGTCAATAGGAATAATGGATCCATCTGCAAGTTGCACATGCGAACTGCGCTCCAGTAAGCTCTCAACGGCTCCCTGCAAATGTCAAATTAATTGTTATATGTAAACAACTATAGAATTGCTGAATGTAAGGCATTAACAATAACTACTTAAGCTTCTACCAGGTGTTTTTCACCAAGTTCATAAGAAATTAAAATACCAATTCTATAAACAATTCTATATGGATATTTCAATCTGGCAAAGCAAGCAGGAGATCCATGCTAATCACCTTGACTAGAAGTCGGTTGCGGCCATTGGGCTCCCTGACAAGAACACTCATTGATTTCCGAATGCGATCGAACTCCAATGTGGCAACCCTTTTTGATCTTGTTATCCACCAGTCACAAGATCCTAAATTAGGCAAAATTAAATAGTCATACCTTGCTCAAAACTTCTGAAAACTCATGCAATGTAACCATTTACCTAATTTTACTGTGCTGTGATCAATTAAATAGTTCAAAGCAAGGTCTGCGTCATGAATTTTATTCCTTGCATTTGAGTCGGAAATTCCCATCTTCTCAACCAAAACCTTGAGGGCTGCTTCGGTGGGCAAACCTGTAGCTCGGAACAAACGTCCATCAAAAAAGATATCAGCATCATTGCAGACAGCACATACCTCTGCCATGACTTGAAAATTAGCATCCATGTTGTAGCAAATCCAATCAACAATTCCCCCATCCTTAGGATCATAAGTTGTTCCTTCAACAGAAAAAATTCGAGAGCATGTGGTTTTTCCTCCGAAAGTGAAAAACTCTGATACAGACATCTGGTTTGTAGTCAAAGTCCCAGTTTTATCTGAACAAATCACAGTAGTGCATCCTAATGTTTCTACACTAGGAAGCTTTCTTACAATTGCGTTCTTTTGAGCCATTTTCCTTGTACCAAGAGCTAAACAAGCAGTGATCACTGTGGGAAGGCCTTCAGGTATTGCAGCCACGGCTAGAGCAACGGCTATCTTGAAATAATAAGTGCACTTCTCAAAAGAAAACTGAATATTTGAAGGCCATCCATCTATAACCTCCCAAGAGATAAAGTTTTTGTAATTGATGAACCATACAATTAGGCACACCAGCCCAATTGCAGTAGTAAGCCTGCCCCCAAATTCATCTAGCTTCTTCTTCAAAGGAGTATCACTCTCCTCCATAGAAGCATCATGTATTTGCTTCTGTATCTTCCCTATCTCAGTGTTCATTCCAGTGCTTATGACAAGGCAAATACAGCTTCCATTCACAATAGTTGTTCCAGCAAAAACCATGTTTTCTTTGGCCTGCAACTCGCAGTCGTCAATAAATATAGGATTAGTGCCTTTAAGAACAGGCATAGCCTCTCCAGTCAATGAGCTCTGCTCAGCTCTCAAAGTCGATGTCTTCAAAATCGTAACTCTCATATCAGCGGGCACTTTGTTCCCAACCTGCAATTGCACTATATCCCCTGGAACAAGCTCCCGAGATGGCAAGTCCGGTATCCAATGCCCGTCCCTCAGAACCTTTGCTGATTCACATTGCATCTCCTTAAGAGCTTCAAGTGCCTTTTCAGCATTACTCTCTTGCCACACGCCAACAGTGGCATTAAGGATCAAAATTAACATTATCACAAACGGTTCCACGTAGGCTCCGAATCCACCCTCCCCCTCTGTTTCACTCCCCTGAAAGTAAGCTAGAGCAAGTGAAATAAAGGCTGCAAGCAGAAGTATCTTCACAAGCACGTCATCGAATTGTTCCAACAACAGGCGCCATATTGGTCGTCCCTCCTCCCTGGTAAGTTCATTCCATCCATATCTCTGACGGCGCTTCTCAACATCACCTGAACTCAAACCCTTTTCGAGCTTGACATGGAACTCATTCAAACAATGTTCAACAGACCATGACCACGCAGAGAATGGAATTTCTTCCATTTTAATTCAGCTTTGAAGTTTGAATTAGAAATTTCGCTCCCAAAGACACCGTAGTTGAAATTATCTCGCAGTCTCGTCAAAATCCTGTAGATAATATGAAAGAACTTTACTTACAGTCTCGTGCAGGTTTACCAGAGAACGAAAACCATAAATCAAATCAAAATGGTATTCATGAAGAAACTGAAACCGTTTTTGGAAAAAAAAAAAATCAATGACAGAGATATACAAATCAAATCATGCGGTGGTTACGAACCACTCCCAAAAGGTCCAACTAAAAACGTAACTGCTTATGTTAATTCAATCACTAAAGTTCGAGTAGTTATAGTCTCCTCCATAACTCCAACTAACCAGAGTAAAGCAAAGTGCAGAGCAAGCAACAAAACAGAAACAAATACCAAGTTAATGCATTTAAACAACCGAGTGAAACAAAAAACGGAGTTCCACAAACCATAACAGACCAATCAAGCGAAACATAAATCAGAACAACTCCACCAATCTTACCCGTCTCGGAAATGGGATAACTTAGTTTCCTAAGCAGCACAAACTCCGCTAGTTGGGGGTGGCATAAGAATTCCGAATGTTGGTAAAAGTATATAAGGTATTGGAATTCTTACAAAAGTGGTGGGACGGACACCAAAAGCTAGCTTGGAAACGAAGCAAGAGTCTTGACCAAGGAAAAAAAAAAACCTGAAAACGTGCTTAACGATGAGTCGATGAGAATCAAAGCATCGGTTCTTGATGGATTTAGACTGGTCAGGTCAGTCTTTTTGGAGAAAATTGTATCGGTTGGTTATGGTTATATACAAGTGGTCTAACGGTTAAAATATTTGAATATGTACGTTCCATAAAAAGCCGCCCCAGAGTAGGGGTTGACTTATGAGTGAGTTCAACGAAATAACTAGGAACTCGTTTGCTAATTTTTCTTAAATTTTTATTATCACATAAACCTAATTAGGAATGGTAATGGAGTATGTATCTTTATAATTTTTGAAAATTCAAGTCGACACAAAAATGAGTTTTTTAAGAACTTGGATGTAAATCAATCAAAGTAGTTTTTTAAGAACTTAAGTTAGTTGACTTGATTTTATAAATTAGTTTTCCAATACACAAGACCAAAGTAGCATTTTCTACAAATTATTGCTGAAGTCCTCTCTAAGCCCAAATTGCACGTTTCATATTTTTTGCAATACAAAAAGACATGGCTGTATTGGAGATTGAATACTTTTTGAAAGATTGCAAGTAGACTTTACTTAACAGCACAGAATTAGGTACAAACTATGTCGTTTTCTTCTAAATAATTTTATACATTTGGTGAACAATGACACCAACCGCACAATTAGTGATCTGACGGCGACATTGCAATGTGGGACTTAGTTGGTATCTCATGGATTAGACGTATTTGATTTAATGGATATAGAGTTTAGCTTTTTTTGTCAACCCCACTATTAAATATTTCTAAAATTCGTAATTTGTTTGTCCAGTAATAATAATAATTATTATTATTATTATCTAATAAAATGAGTTCGTTAAATAAAAATAAATAACTTCATATGCCATTTTATGTTAATTAAAGAGTTTAGAGCTGCTCACTCACTCCCGACCTTCATCTGTTTTTCTGGCTCTAAGACGGTTATGTACTTTTCTCTGCATAAACCTAGGTATAACACGTTCCAGGAAGCTTCGTACCTTAACCAGTGTCATATCCTTTTCCATTCCCAACAATTTGAATCTGCGTAAAATGTTATTGAACTCCTCGGCTTTTCAGGTTTGACTGACACCTTTTCATGTTGAGTTTTTTTTTTTTTTTTTTTTTTTTTTGGGTACACCCTGGTGCTTTGTATTGGTTACCTCCTTAAGTCACTCCTAATCATGCTTAGCATTTCTTTATACATTGCTCCAGTTTCCAGGAAGGTTCCGCTGTTCTCTTACGTGCCGCCTGCGTTCTGTTTACGTCATTTTGGGCGGAGATAAGAGTGTATTCGGATAATCAACAGGTTTCTGGGGCAGGCTCTGCTGAGTAAAGGCAAGAAGAATACCTGGCCAGAGTCCATCTTCGTGAGCGGAAGAATGGTTCGTATTTTATACCTTTACAAAGAATAAAGTAGGGTAAAATTGATGGCTCTCCGAGCCTCTTAACATTTAATTTCTTTCAAGTTTCTTACTCATTTAACTTCTAAATTTAATGTTAGGTTTTTTATTCTTTCGAATTTTTTAATGTATTAATTTATTTATAAATTCCTTTCAAATATTTGATTGTAGTTTTAACTTTTAAAGTTTTTTATTTTCATCGGTGATATTTAAGATATCGCAACTCAAAAATTGACAACAAATTTTTTTTATAGTTCTAACTTTTGAAAAATAATTTAATGATAAATTTAATGATTTTTTCTTTATATTTTAACTTATTGAATACTTGAATACATTATAATTAATTTATCTCCTCCGATAATATTTGCTCACACATACAACATTTGATAATGTTTTTGTGGACATGATTATATGTTTTATTCACCAAATCCAAATCCTCTTGGCTTTCTTTTTTTTTTCTTTACATATTATTTTCATTTGTTTTTTAGTTGCTTTCTTACTGTTAAGAATTAGTGCAACGCCTTAGATAGTCTAATTGTGTCGCAAGCAGGAGCTTTAGGCAGCCTTTTTGTTACCTGTCACGATAGTTTCTCTTATACCCATTTGACTTCATTGATTATTTTTGTTTTCTCTCTAAATTTTAATTATTCAATCAGATTACTTATTCGTAATTATTATTAGGGAGCTTTATTTTAAATTAGATGACGTAAATTACATAGCTTCATTCTTATTTATAATTTTATTTTAAGAAATTATTTGAACACACAAAAAAAAAACAAAGTTGTGTAGAAAAATATTAATTAAGTCGAGATTAATTATAAATTATGAACCATTAATAACAACCCTGTTATGCGTTTACTACATCATTTGTTCTATTCTTTGATTGATTATAGAAAATGTCGTGTTCACAAGCATGTAGTCATATACTTGGAGAATTTTTTAATCCAAACCTCACATTCCACGAAGGTTCCTGTTGAAACATCGAACGCACGTATGGAAAAGCATATGCTTTTAATTTCGAGTTAAATTTATAAGAATTTTTGTGATTAAACCATTTAGTTTATTATAATTTATATATCAAATAAGCACTAAGTATGAACATACCCTTAAATAAAACGAAACTTACATGACATCAGGAGGAGATTTGACTTTGCGTGCATCAAAATAAGAACTAAATTTTTTAGTTTGACTTCTCGAAATTTAAAATCACTTTAAATTATATAACATAATTAATGCATTAACATAAATTATACCTTGTTATTTAAATTACTTCCTTTTTCTTGTTTTTTTTCATCAAATCGTCTTTTAAATTGGTTCATTGCAACTACCATAGTCGCACATGTATTTAGTCTCTAACGATATCTACATAAACTAGTTGAGCACGATACATGTATTGGAGAGAGGTTAAGTAAGAAGTCTTATCTCCTTTAAAGCCTAAAAATATTTAAAATAGAGTTTGTACCTTTTAGTAATTCAATTGAAATTAAATGTTTAATTGAAATAAACTTTTATTTTAATTAAACTTTAATTATAATTGTAATTACTTTTAATTAAATATCAGTTGGCTATAAATAAGGTCTAATATCTCATATTCTTTCTTTTTATTAAATATTTTATATTTAATCATAAAGTTTTTCAACTTTATAATAAAATATAACTTGATTAAATTACTTTTTCTCTCATCGATTATCTTTATGCGTGACTTATTAGCTTCTTAGATATATTAGCAATGATATAAATTATAACCCCTAAATTATATTTAAAATTAGATAAATTAAACTTCCTTATTATATTAATTGTCATTAATATAATCGATTATTAATGATAGATAACTAATATAACTAAACTCAAATAGGATAGATATTAATTACATTTGATATGTGTAATCAAAATATTGTACGATGAAATGATTAAATTATACATAAAGATTATACATGGAAAGACTAGTTAAAACTACTTTGAAATTCAAAATATTTGGATGGTCGCGGCGTATTGCTAAACATTAATCTTGATTTATAAAATAAATTATTTAATTAGATTCACCTTGTCAAGGATTTCTTGAATCAATACTAATCATCATTCCACCTTAGTCAAGAAATTCTCGAATCAATACTAATTGGGAACATTATAACATTCTCCCTAAGTCTAAGCTTATAGACATCAAGTTTTTAGTGGTTACAGAAAGAGTTTAGAGTGGTCAAGTGTCTACTAAGCATATTATGACAAACTTCATGATTGTAGAGCCGCTTACTAAAAGATTACTACCAAAGGTCTTTCATGAGCACACTACGTGTACATGTGTAGCACTTTTTCTAGAATGTTACAATTTAGTGGGAGTTTGTATTCTTAAATATTTTTCAAATAATAGACATATTGTGTGGTTATTTTATAATAGACCTTCCTAAAAAAGAGAAGGTCATGAATGTAATGGTAAGGGATAAATTGAAGATAGCTAATATTATTGACAAATTAAGAGCTTAGGTGGTTTGGACATGTTAAGATGAGACACCTAGTTGCTCTAGTAAGAAGATGTAAGAATAATGTACTCAGAGACTGTAAGAGAGAAAAAGAGAGGTCTAAGAAGAATTGAGAGGAGGTGATCAAAGATGATATGACAATGTTGAAACTTATCGAGGACATGACCCGTAATAGAAAATTTTGGTGGACTAGCATTTAAATAAAGGATCCCTCGTAAAGAGATTCTTGTAATTCTTCTTGTAGTTAGCATAAACTTGTAAATAGATAGTACTTACCTCTTAGGTATTTAGCTTGAATTTGTAGTTATTATTATTATTATTATTATTAGCACTACTACTACTACTACTACTACTACTCATATTTACATTATTAATATTACTATTATTAATTTTCTCCCCCTCTCTCTCTGTCTCTGTCTCTGTCTCTCTCTCTCTCACACACACATTCTCTTTTTTCATGTGGGTTATTTGGAAATAACTTTTTTACTAGTTATGGGTAAGACTGCGTACTATTAGACCTCCCTAGATCTCGCATATCAGCAGGATTTATACTGAATGTTATTGTTGTATTTTATAATTAACATTGCAATAATAAAGTCTACAATTTATTTCCACTCTAAATGTATTTTTCAGTTTGTTCTTATAAGGAATAAAGTTTAAGGATTAAGTTTTAAAGGATGAGTAATTAGAAATAGTTATGTTAAGATCACATTAAATGAAAATTTCATACTACACATCCATTCCTGATCCCTGTCATTCATCTGTGCTAAGTTACCATCGATGGGTTTAATTATGTTCATTATAACGAAAAGCACTTTGATCCCTTATCAGTATATATGATAAACGAGATTGTTCTAAATGCCTTTAGTGATGATAACTTATTTATACACATATTGATTTGGCATAATATACAATTATTAAAGTTTCATATACATATAACTCAAATGGGAGATTGTTGGAATAAGTTCCAATTAATTTGTGGGCCTATATGTATATTATAGGAATATTGTATATTATGGGCTATCATTAAGAATGAGTCCAATTAATGTGATCTAATTAAATTTTAGGCTTAAAGCATCAAACAAGGTATGACCCAGTTTTATATGTTTAAAGATCAAGATAACAATTTCTAACTTGATGGTGAGTTGAATTAGGAATTATAAACCCATTGAGTTTAGGATTTTACCTCTACAAAATATGATTATGGTCCCAAAGTTGTACATCTAGCTATTAGGTTTTCTTTTAGTATCCCTTCGCTAGCGAAAATCACAAAACATAACCGACATATCAAATTAGAAGATTATAATCCGAGTTTCCAACTCAACAATTCTAACTAAGAATATAATTAGTTGTAAGAAAATCATAAAATGCACTCACACATAAGCTTAGGCCTATTTTAATTATATCTTATTTTTTGTAAACATTTCTTATAAAAATGCCTTCTATTTGGTAATTAATGTAAAGCATAAAGATCAACTTATTATTGAATCAAATTACCATTCCTTTTCATTATTAATAATCTCTTTATAATTTATTATATAAAGACTCGCATTTATTGTGATTAACTCATTTAAAAAATAATTCTTTATAATATTATAAAAACACTCCTCATATTTTATTGATGTTTGGTCAAGTTTTCAAACAAAAGATCTAACATAAGGAACGTATATGTCTATTTAATAAAGAATGAGATTTTTTAAAAAATATTAAATTATGAAAGAATTTTAAAAATAAATTAAATTAAAGAAAAAATAAGTGCCCTCAAGCTTATTAGGTCCATTGAGCCATAAGCAAATGGGACCTTACCTCTGTTGATGACAATGGTCGAGGACCCATTATTGTCTTTGTCTCTGCAATCTCTTTCTTGGGCTTAGGTTGACTCTTGCCCCTCTACAGAAAGAAGTCTTCTCATTCCCGATAATACCCTTACGAGATTACAACATTTTGTGCCACGTGTTGTAAAAGGGGCACTAGATCAGTTGTTCCATTATCGTTGTTCCGCTGCTAAAACGTCGACGTTTTAATAAAATTCGTTGGGTCTAGCTTTGCTCTCACCAAAGCCAAGCTGATGCCCCCTTGCTTTTGCTTACGTTCTTGTAGTTCTTCTTGTCTTGTTGGGTTGCAGTTTTGATCCCAAGCACTTGACGACCTTGTAGGGAGAGTCGGAGATGCACTGTGAGAAGGAAGACGACATGGTTAGCAGCAAGGTTTGATTTTATTGTTATTTTTTATTTTTTTTCAATTCTATAGTCAATACCCACTTTTCCTTTTCATAACAAAAAACGAAACTTGAAAGAGATTTTGTATTGAATAAAGCTCTTATTTGGCATTACCAACTCTGAGACATTTTGGATGTGTTTGAGGACGAGGAATATGGGAGAAAGCCCGTGGATGTTTCTTTGAGGGTGGGTATTCAATTGAATCTTGTAAATGAGATGGGTTCTTGCTGAAACATGGCTATGATGTTGTTACAGGACAGTTCCGAGGAAGTTCAAGCATTTACTTATGTTTGGTCGGACAAAGATGATCCTAATTTATATGGAGAGTGGCTTTTTGAGGTAAATTTCTCTTAAACTGGGTATGGTTAGTTATGTTGTAGATTTGATTTAGATGAGAAACACAGGGGAAGATATGTATTACCTAATGATTCTAACTTGGTGGATTAAAGAGATTCTTATGGGATGTGATAAAATTTTGTTTTTGTTGAATCCTATGGAGATAGCTACTTTTTCTTCTGAATTAAAATTCATCTTGGATGACTGGTGCTTTTCTCTGAGTTCTATGAAATCAGATGATTGAGGTATTTGTTGTTGATAAGAAAACTCTTGATGCAAATTTAGAAATCATTAGTGCTAGAATAATCACCTGCTACTTGAGTAAATACAATGCAGTGCAAATACTAAGTTTGACCTGAAAGACACTGAATTTAGTTCCTTATACAATGTGACTGGGATGTCATTTATAGGGTTTTGGATTTTATGGAGATCAGTAATGAATTTTCTATTTTTCTAATGCTTTCTTCTTTTCAATGTCTTGTGTCATTGTATATTTTGAAGCAATGGAAAGTAACGCACATGAATGACTTTATCAAGATGACTCAAGGTTTCAAGCAAGAACTAGATTTGCCTGAATCAAAGACAAGAGTAGCTGCATACAAATCCTTCTATCAGCAGGATCAAAAGAGCTCCCCAATGCCATAACTGTGTCATCTGTGGATATGCATGTCATGTCTCCACTATTCTGCATTCCTTGAAGGTTAGATACTAGCAATAATATACAACTTTATCACCACATATCATCTGCTTGGATTAGTTTTAATGGGGATGGAAATGGTGTAACACTTGTGCCATATTTTAGGACTTGCTATTGATAGCGATAATTCAGCTGAAGTTGTAATTCCCCCCATTTTGATAATCATGTTCTACTGGGAGACAAAGCTTTACTCCTGTGTCATAGCCTCTTGTTTCCTTTTCAAACACTGTGAATGTTTATCAAACACTTTAATTGATACCAAAAAACAAATTTAAGGTTTTAGTATTTTTTCCCCTCATCAATTAAGAGACTATATTGATGAAAAGCACAGTTGAAACAAATAATGTTAGATTGACATAGAGACCTGATAAATTAAAGATTTAATTTTTAGGATATCATTTAGCCTAAACCCTCCACATCAATTATACTACAGTGTCTAATAACTTCTTATTTAGTCGCTAAGCTTTCCCAAGTTTTCATTCATATGAAAATGCCTTAGTGTTTAAAGTATAGTTTAAGATATATGTAATACCATTAACTTCAAAAGATAAAATTGTTGTCTAGATGATACAGTTTTGAGTTTTAGTTGATTTTATAGAAATGTAAGTTCAACAAATAAATTGGTAATAGATGCTATTGTCATCAGATAATTTAGTGATTATGCTAATGAAATATCATTAGACTTGTGTTACCTTTTCAAAATTATGTATCATCTACTAAAATGGTTTGTTTCTACAACAAGTTTCAATTCAGAACCATAGTTTTTGGTTGTATTCCTGTACAGTTTATTGAGTTTTATTTGTATAGCCTCTTAATACCCACATGACAAAACAAAACAAAAACAAAAGTAGCTGCCTGAATTTACTTTTAACGGTTTGTTTCGTCTTTATCCTTATTTCATTTCTTACATACATTTAAGCCCGAAAGTTTTTACTTAGTTTTTACAATTACTGACATGCTCACTATGGTTTTTGAGCAGCAATTACGAATCAACATATTGAGTGCAGTGACATATGTGTTTTTGATGATGGTTGATTCATTTTCGAGTTTGGTGATGGCAGTGGTAACTTCTTGGAGGCAGTCCTTTAGAAAATTGAGACAGTGCACTAGCGGGTTCAAAAGCTTAAGAATCAACTTGACATGATAATGACGAAAAATGCTACCAAATTTTCTTCCTCAAAGAATTTGAGCCTTCTTGTAGCTTTGGATGCTCATACTAGCTTGACTCCAATTTCTTTTGATTTTTTGCTGGCGATGAAGATGCAATTAGTTCAACTTCTTGCTTCTCTTTGCTCTCTTTGGAGGAAAGCTAGAGTTAAAGTCAATACTTATATTAGAATTGTTTATCTGATGAATCCAAAGATCCTTTGTCGTGATTATACTGGTAGACTGTGATTTGTTTTGAAAACAAGCTAGTGTTGATTTGTTTTTAAGAATGCTACTTTGAAGATTGTAACCTATGAAGACACATTTATATACAAATTGGTTTTTTTCCCAGTCCACCATGAGTTTCTCACAGCTTCATTTACATTTTCGATTTTGATAATATTGAAGATTGTAACCTATGAAGACATATTTATATACAACCTGGTTTTTTTTCCAGACCACTATGAGTTTCTCACAGCTTCATTTACCTGAAAAAAATAGAAGTTTGATGTTCATTTTTTTCCATACCATCGTTAGAAGTTTCATGACAATCTCAAGAATTAAACATCTCTCACTTTGACACAAAAATATTTTTTAACATAAGGATTCGTTGTTTATAGACAATAAATAATAATGAGCATATAAAAAATTACATAATAATGAGAGTATAAGAAAGAAATTGCCAATTTACAGTAGGAAACAAAATATGCACCTCGTCAATAAAGATGCACAAATTAACTTAAACACTCTACTTTCTTTTCACTTTGTATTTACAAAACATGCCTTCTACACATGGAACTAAACAACCATATGTCTCAATGAAACCACCTATATCTGCACTATCGTAGTTAACATTACTATTTTGTCGTGAGTTATTTATCACCACATCGCTGACACCATGTGGTTGTTGTGCCTATAAGAATCATAAAAAAATAGTAACATTAGTAAATTGTGAATAAGTCACTAAACATAATTTTATTATTAATAGTATTCTAGCAAAAGATAAATACCAATTGGGAGTTAGTCATGTCCAAAGAAATTGGAACACCTTCAATAGAATTTGTTTGACTTGAATTGGTAGAGACAACCTATCATAAAAAATGTTAAGGAGTATTTTATGCAAATAGTTAGACTTATTGTTAAAACATTAAATCTTTTTATTAAAAAGTACACAAGTACCTGGAGAAATTGTTTAGATAAAAAATATGGTTGTTGAATTTGAACCATATTTAAGTTAACAATACAAATCTCAGTTCCTTGCATTTGATTTGTATATTAAAAAAACGTAGAAAAAATTAATAAGAAATTAAATAACATATGAGTGGTGCAATTTAAAATACTGATCAAACCTCAGCTTGATTGTCTCTTTGATGGGGAATCATATATAAACTTGATGTAGTTTGAAAGTTTTCTTTCATACCTTGTCTCACCTAAAAAAAAGGAAAAAATAACATTATATAAGGACATAAAATTCCAGAATATAAAATTTCTTTTAATGAAACCTCAAGATTCCATTCCAATTTTTGGTATTAATTCTTTGGATATAAATGAGCGGGTAGCTTGCAAATCCTGATTACTGTTTAAACTAATGACAGCTATAAGCTCATCTTCACCTTTTCTCCTGCCAACTTCATTACTATCTTTAAAATTTAACTGATGACAAGACGAAGATAGACTCGTCATAAAATTATTAGGTTTGATCCTGAAGCAAAACCTAAAAAAACAAATGAAAATTATTGAAAATGGATACTTCACTTTTATGATATAGAGAAACACTAAGTGTAGAATTCACAATTCAATTAAGAAGCAAAAATGAATCCTTTAGCATTAAACTTAAATAAATATCTAACAATTGGAGCTAAACAAATTCTTTAAAAAAGGTTTGGTTTCTTTATTTCGAGTTCATGCGTGTTGGTAAACTAGAAACAAAAAAGAAAGGAAAAGGAAAAGGCATCGGCCTTACAGTTATTAAAAGAGAGTTGATTGATACATAATAGAATTGAGTTTTATTAAAACGACGTTGTAATGTGGCTAAACAAGGTTGGAACAAATTTATCGAAATAGAGGATCCAAATTGTCACTCACGAGCACTAGAATAACATATTTCTTTTAAAGAATTAAAATAAAAGTTACTTTATTTTTTCCATCACAATCAATTAAGTGTTATTGTATGAAAATCAAGTTTGAATGTGATATGGAAGAGACGTCACTTAACATATATGAATTTACATGAAAAGCTCAACCCATCTCATTAAAGTATTAGACTATACAACACAAGGTCTATTTGTTATTAAAAAACATGTACTTTTGTTTAGTAGTTGAACTAAAATTATATTAAAATATATGGAATATAACTATGTTCATGAGCAATGGACAATGGCATCGGTGTAGGCTTGGCTTGCAGTTCAATGTTTGTGCTCTTGAGACCACATCCTATTCCTACCAAGCTCCACAGAGTTGGAACAGACTAATTGATACACAAGATCTGAACCCGTATCAATAACCTCATGCCTATTCATAAAAGAGCACTTGTCCCACCCCACCAAGAAAATCCATTATCTATATGCGAATTGTACCTTAAAGACAATCTAATACCATTAAATGTCAAAGGCTTGGTTCGTTTTGACAACTAAAGCACACCAAAGATCGAACGAACGACTAAAGAAATGCCAACACACACCACAATTATGAGTAATCTTCACAGTTCTTTATCCTACAACATGGGGACTGAAAACTGAATTCAGTGTTCAAACCTATTAGCCATTAAAAACAGAGCTAAATAGACTAAGAAGAAGCTATCAAGTGATCAGATTAATGAAGTATCTTAGGTCATGAAAATAAAAAATGAATAAGATTAGATAAAGAATAAACTAGAGATACCTGATCCGCAACAGCATATAGGATGGCAATTATACAGGGAAGACAGCATCATACAGCAATACCAATGATGCATGCCAAAGCAACACAGAAAATACAAAGAACACATCAAAACCAAGAAATATCACACAAAGCCTGCAAACTAAAAAAACATAAAATTCAGAAGGTAAGTTCAAGGAAAGATACTTCAGCATCGAAACACAGTAAAAAGATAGGGAAGGATAAGAGCAAACTAATAAACCTTGTCTCGTTTTAACATATTAGAATCCAATGATCCAACATATAAATGAAAACATTGTATTTGCAGACTCTAGATCCTTTACAACATTGTTAAGATGGTTCGGGTAGAAATAGCATAGTACTCATACAGAATAAGCAAAAGATAGGCACAAGAGTCAAATGAGTCCAATTTTGAACACCAATTATAGAAGAAAACAAATGAACAATGGGCATAAAAATTAGACGTAACATATTACTGGAAACATTTTGTCTGACAACATGGCAAGTCCCTTCGAATATAGATTAAGTTAAAGCCTAAAAGGAAAATAAAACACCATAATAGGTTGATCATTCTGGTCCATGAGGTTAGTAACTGTTGCATAATCAATAATAAACATACACAACATACAAACCAACCAACAGGCTTCTTTCTTCTTATTTCTCTGTAGTAATGGAATGACGTTCTATCAAAACAATGGAAGTTGTAGGTGAGAAAAGGTATGAAAAAGCCTCACTATCAAATCTTCACTTAATTATACAAATTAACCAATAATAGTGTCATGGTTGTAGTTTTATCCAAATAGACATACAACATACTACTTTCTCCAAGTTGCAAGATTTCCTTTCCTATCCTAATGCAACTCTAAGTAATAATCATGCCAATCAATTAATCTGTGGAATTGAATCCCAATAAACAACTAATACGTTCCCTCATCATCATTTCTCACATTATTGCATGACCCAGTAACCCTTCTCTAATGATACTAATAATCATAAGCCTCCACATTTGACAACCACAGTATGATACCATCAACGTCAAGTTCCATATTTAACAACCACAGTATGACCCCATTAATGTCAGCTTAACTTTTTTTAAACCAGTATGATCATTCAAACAATGGGGAAGGAGAAGGCTTAAATCCCCAACCATTCTTGAGCCCATTTGAAGCATTTCTATTCCGATCATCATAGGAAATCTTGTTTGATTAGATCACTGAAGTTATAATTGAATTGTACAGAAGTTTGGATGCCTAATGCCCCTTCCTCATTTGACAGTTCCATCCTACAACAGAATGAACTAAATCTAGTTCCACATTTCTTAAATGAAAATGACATGCTTCTAGTGCATATGCTATGAACATGGTTAGTTAATGCATTAAAGAAGAATATCACAGAGAAAAGAAGCATTTTCTTTTTGTTTTATCTAATTGTTGGAGAGAAAGAAACTTGAAATTTATTTGATTATGCTCCATAGGAAAACTTGAACTTGAACCATTTTTGCTATCTCAACCTAATATGTATTATAGGTCTATTTGTCGTTTTTGCTATCTCAAAAATTCAAGCATATGAAGCTTTCTTCCTTTTGACCTAAAGTTTAAAAGAGATTTTTGAGCCAAATAGAAAATATGCAAAAGTTTCAAGGCTCGAAAATATGGGAGCCAAAGCCAACGAGTGATCTTCCACCAATGAAAACATGGACATAGATTAACATAAATGGCTAATGACACCATATCTACAATCTGTTGCAACCCGCACAAAAATGCTATGTCATTGATGTGATAAAGAAACAGTATAAGATGCCTATCCATCATGAAGTTCTTAGCTGTCTCTGTTGGATGATCATGCATTTCTCTTAACTTTTGTGTTATCAATTTAACTAAACAACATTGTCACATTGAATTAAATACTTTGGTTTAGACCAGAGACTAGCCCAATAGTTATAACTTCCAGAAATAAAGGAGGAGACAATGTTTGAAGACCTTAAAGATCGTTTCTTGACTATTCTTTTGGACGAATTTCTTAGTGAGTCGAAGGCTTTTGGACGATTTTCTTAGGACTGGTCTAGTCTGGTTTCCAAAGAATAGGATTTTGAGACTTGTTACTAAGCTTCGAAACCTTGTTTGTTTCAGGATCAACATTATTACTAAACTTCAAACTGTTGCATTATTCATGAGATGACTTGAACAAAAAGCAATTCTGGCGTTGAAACTAGTTGTTTATTAAGTATTACTTGCTTACTCTTTTTTCTTTTTTGCTATTTTTCATAAATAAATAAACTTACTATTAACCAATTGATAAGATAGTTACATTCTAGTATAATGATCTTATCATTGCGAAAGGTTCCAATCCAATATTAAATAAAGCGTGTGTGATCGCGGCTCTGTCGTTCGATCCTAAAATCGACCTTGGAAACCGGTCAAATAAAATTCCAAGATTGCAGTATA
>JAOSBL010000004.1:3864742-3880620 GCA_027568915.1 Erythroxylum roraimae | reverse complement strand
CAAACACGTTTAAGGACAGAACTTTTGTGTCCTTGTCCACTGTCCTCACCCCTTCGGACATGAACCAAACGCAGGGTAAGTGATAGATTTTGTCTCCCAACTTTCTGATTAGAATCATTTTCTACATTAATGACCTAAGAACGATAGAACTTGAAGTGGATTCGGTTAGAGCACACCCCTCGCAAGGTGGGTCAAGCTCAACATAGATGGCGCGTGTATACCTTTCTCTTTGTCAGTCGCAGCGGGAGGAATCTTACGTGACAGCTCAGGCAATTGGCTTGGCGAGTTCGTTTAAAATCTCAGATGGTGTTCCCCAGTGACTGTGGAACTCTGAGGTGTATTTTCAGGCCTCACCCTCCCCTGGGATTTAAGTTATCACCAGATTGAATTTGAAGTGGACTCGATTGCTGTGATCAACCTCCTTTCTTCCGAAGCGAGCCGGTCTACAATTCTCAATCCAATTATTCAAGGGATTCGAGAACTATTTACTCAGAATTGGACAGTAGTACATCGGCATATCTACTGAAAGAGTAACCGTTGTGCGAACTGGCTAGCCAATTTTGCGGAGCAATTCGACCTTGGGCTTACTTATTTAGATACTACACCCAATGGGTGCCATTCTATCTTCCTTGAGGATAAGTCAGGAATTAGTTTCTCTCGACTCGTTTTGTAATCTGTTATTTTTTTCCCTTTATCAAAAAAAAAGAACGATAGATCAGAAGTAAGATACACTAAAATTTGAAATATTAATTAAATTAAGAGTTCATTATAAAAAAATTCAAGCATTACTTAATTTTATAATTATAGTATGAATTACAAAGTGAAAATTAAATGTTTAATTTTTTATCTTTTAAATTTTATCCCGACATTAGCATCTTCGTTAAATATTGATGACGTGCCATACTACATTAGACAAATTCCATTAATATTTATACACATCGAACTTAATTAAATTAATTAATTAATTAAATTTTATTAAATTATTTAACTAAATTACGTCGTTTTAGAATTAAAAAGTATTATGGGATATTTGGTTGACCGGAATATATTCTTAATCATAATTTGTCATTTCTTATTCCATACTTTATATACCGACTAACCAACTGAATCCTTTCCTTCAACCAAAAGCAACATCTTATTCCTTGAGGGAGTGATTAACGATAGATGTCCGTAGAGCGGACCATGCCACAACCGCTTATAACGGTGTCGTATTTGCTAGGAAGAAAATTTATTGAAAAGCAGTTGGTTAGTCCAAGTTCTAGACGCTAGACTTGGGCTTGAGAGATAGATAGTTGAAGCACAACCTGTTCCCTAAATCAATCAAAATCATAATTACAATCGCCATTATCCATCCAGCTCCAACGAGAACCTTGTGTAATACATTATCTTTTTTCTTCTTCTTTTCTGTTAATTTGAATTTTTGGCGATGGCGAATTTGTACGTGAAGGCGGTGCCTCCGGCGGATCTCAATCGGAACACTGAGTGGTTCATGTACCCAGGTGTTTGGACAACCTACATACTGTTGTTGTTCTTTGCTTGGCTTCTCGTTCTCTCTGTCTTCGGTTGCTCTCCTGGGATGGCTTGGACTATTGTTAATCTCTCTCACTTCGCTGTACGTTTTCTTCTCCGATTCTCGATCTTTCTAGTTCAGGGTTTTGATTTGGGACTCTGTTTTGCCAATTTTACAAGTCCGGTGTGTGCAAGCTTAAAATTTGTTTTACTTATTGTTAGTATTGCTTCACTGTAGCTGGGATTAATATCATCCACTGGTTAGTACTTGCTTTATTGAGTGGTGTATGTTCTAGGTTGATTTGTTGGGATGATAGGATTGATCTATTACCACATTTTTTTCCTTAAATGGTTATATGCGGTTTTTATCTATATGTATCATATCTGCTTTTTGGATGAGATTTCCCTCCAAATTTGGACTTGGTAATTCTTGTTATTTGTTTTCAGAGTTCTCACAAATTTTTCAGTCAGTCTACCTTTATGTGGATATTTTAGCCCATAAAACCTTCATATTCTTGTTTCAGTACGAATGATTGCTTTTAATTTTTAGTTGTTTGTATTATTCTTTTCCTCTGTAGTTCCACCTATTTTCTTTTAATTAGGTGCTACATGGACTTTAAGTGGTTTAGATAGTTGATTTGGGACCAGGAGCATAAAGTGACCTGCAATCCTGTTATTCATGCAAATGCGATAAGAACCTTGAACAAATTGCAGTAAAAAGTGTTTTAAAAAAAAAAAAAAAATGCAGTAAAAAGTAGCATCGTAGACATAAATGAAGTTACCAGAACCATGTCTTTGGAATCTCCCAAGTGAGACAATCTGAAGTGTTTAGGTGAAGCATATTCTTCCTCTTTTCCGATTTTCTCGTCTCTGATTTCAAAAGTCAAATCTCCACATCCACTCGTTAATGGCTCGACTTTTTCGACCTTTTGCCTTATTGGTATGAACTATAATTGGCTCACATGTAGCTAGTTTCGCTGATTTTGGCTTGGGGCAGAAAATTCTTTTCTGATTGTTCTTCTGAATTAATCTGCATTGCTAAAATACATAAGAAGTTAAAATCCATTATTTAACACCAAGCATAACTGCGTTGGTGTCAGGCTAGTTCTGCCATTCATAACTGTTATTTGTAGATTTTCAGATTTTCTCTTTAACTTATCATTAGTAGTTTTTCTTGAAAACTAATTTGATTATACCGTGAATTGTCCATAAGGAAGGCACTTTGTTTTACAATTACAAAAGTACTCAAGCTATTTGTTCTTTTAAATGTTTAGTTTGCTCTGATTATTTTATTGCTTGACAATTAGATGAACCCTGATTTCTTCAGATCACATATCACTTCTTTCACTGGAAGAAAGGAACCCCATTTGGAGATGATCAAGGTATCTATAATGGGCTAACTTGGTGGGAGCAGATGGATAACGGGAAGCAGCTTACACGCAACAGAAAGTTCTTGACTGTTGTACCCGTGGTGCTGTAAGTTTCCAGACTTGAATTTGTTTGTATGTGTCTGCATCAATTCCAGTTTCATCTATTTTCTTGGTCATACAATGGTTGTTTATTTCTTTGCAAGAAAACATGTATTCCACTCCATCCATGTATACTTTAATATGATTACCTGTTTCAACTTGTCACCTGAGGGAGTTGACATCATAGATTCTAATGGATCAAGGTAATTATTTGTTCTGGTATAAGTAGACATTATCGGTTCCTCAAGTGTGAGAATATGCCCCGTCAAACATGTTAAATGCTGAGCAGTTTTTCTTGGATCACTTGTGAAATTAGTGTTTAAAAACATGTCTATTGACTGGAGTTCTGCAAGTATTTGCATGATGCTTTTCCTCAGCTTTTGGCCTTTGTTGGTATCTAGATCTAAACCGATTATCACATTTTAAACTTTAATTATGATCTGTGTTATGATTTCTTTTCTTTTTTCTGGGTTTAAATTTAAATTTGACGTACGTATTGGGCGCTTTCTATTGTATGATCTAACAATTATTTCCTCCCATCTTGAGATGACCGATCATATACTGTTCAATAGTTATGAGATTGAATCTCTCGATGATGTTGTATGGGATATCTTAGCTTTCCTTGTATCCAATAAGCGATGATAAAGTGGTGTTTCTTTGCTCATTAAGATTAGTGCTATATCTTTAGCTATGAGAGCATGGTTTTGGTCTAGCTCTCTTCCCATGTATAGGGATAAATGTTGTGAACATTTCTTCTCAAGAGTAAGAGGAATGGTGAGGGTAGGGATGACAATGGATTAGACCGGGGTTGGTCCCCCTAAGGCCTGAGCCAAGCTCCAAAAAAATTGGCAGGCCCGAACTCGTTTGCCCTTAAGACGTATGCAAAAAGCCCAAAGCTTTTTGGACCAGGTTTGGGCTTTTCTGGCCTGAGCCTTATCTGAAGCTATATATAGGGATATTTTGGTTTGGGCACCCTTGAGCTCAAATTCCCACTGGTCCCTGTCTAACTGGGCCATTTTGCCATCAGGTCGAGGACAACTTTATGCCAATACAAAGAACAAGGCATGAGAAAAGTTCTGGGTATTATCTGGACGACTGTATAAAGGACTATAGCTCATAACTGTTCCATTGCTTCTTTGAATTAGAATCTGTTTAATTGTTTAACTTGTATTTTTCTGTTAATCTCTTCTCTAGTGTCAACCAGAGCATTGTTTGTCTCTAAAGTGTGGGCACTTTAGATTTACAACAATCTGAGAGTTCGGCTCTATGCATGAATTGTCCAATTGAGTATACACTTACATTTCCCTCTTCTGCCAGGTACCTGATAGCGTCACATACGACTGATTACCAGCATCCGATGCTCTTCTTCAACACTCTTGCAGTGCTGGTGCTTGTTGTTGCCAAATTTCCAAATATGCACAAGGTGCGAATCTTTGGAATCAATGCGGATAAGTGAGTTGGGAATAATGTTCAAACTGATTTACATGGTCTAAAACCCCTGATCCTTCAGCTGTTCTGGTTAAAGGTTATATGTTGTATAGAAGTCAGAACTGGAAGGATATTAGATATGTAATGTTTTTGTGCGGACTACTTGTAGAAGCCATGTGGTAAACTTGGAACAAGTGTATCCGAGTTAATATCTGTACAGTAGGAAACTGCTATAATCTGCTTCTGGGTTTTCACATACAGCTTATACTGTCTTGGTGGCTTATGACAATATTATGCGATCACAATCACTTTGGTTACAACAATACTTTTTCTTCTATGGTCAGTCCCCAATCTAAGGATGTCTTCTTCTTTTCGAAGGCCAGCTTGATGACAAGTTACAATCACTTTGATTACAACAATACTTTTTCTTCTTTGGTCAGTCCCCAATCTAAGGATGTCTTCTCCTTTTCGAAGGCCAGCTTGATGGCAAGTTATTAATCGAATGTCCACAACATTGGAGTGGACTTTGTCCAAGCTATGCATGGTATAATCATCTTTTCATGAACATAACAAGGTTTTATGAGCCGTAATGCTTTGAGAAGTAAGGCATCGTAGTCTTATAAAGTGTAGAAGCCGCGATTCTGCAGCAAGTTTTTTAGATACTTAGATCTACGTCAAATAATTAGTAAACACATAAACTGGTTTGGACAGTAAAATGGTACTAAAAACACTAAATAACCAAGCAAAAGCTGTAATAATCAAGTTTCAGAAGGAATAAAAGCTAATCACTCACTTAGATTAAGACCAGTCCATCATCAACGAGTGGAATGTTGACGTGACTGGAGTTCGACTAAAGTTGAGTATGTAATAATTAAAAAAAGGCACAGTGAGGACTGGAATCGGGAAGGGAACGAAGAAAAAAAGGTGCCGCCAGTCTTCATCAACTGAAGTGAGAGGAAGAGAAAAGCAAAACCTAAGCTACCTACACAAGAGGGTCCAGCAATGAATGGTTGCCATGGAAGAAGAACATCCAATGCATGGCCCATTTATCTGAATGATAATGGTCCGTGGAGGAACTAATAGTATCTTTTCACGGTTGAAGCATAACCTTTTGCCCAACTCGTGGATTACTGAAAACTGTAAGAGACAAGAAGCACTTCAGAAGTATGGCTGCGAGACATTCGAATCCCTTGGCTCCTTTTGGTCAAAAGGTATTTTATGTATGTGACACATTTGGACACACCATGTTGGTACAGGAATAAGAACAACCTAAAACTTGATATTAAAAAACTAAGCAATCTAACGCGAAGTCCCATTAGCCAAATATGGTCACCACTTGAAGCAATGGAGGATACGGCTGAGAGAGATCAGCAAACAGCGCAACAAAGCTGGAATTTCACCAAGCTCACTCACCTTCATGCGATGCATTCGACAGAATAAACTAAACAGGGAAGTTGGGGATTTTCATGTATTGGATGGGATTCGATAAGTGGAGTAGATAATCTCGTTAGTACGCTCGTCCAGAGGAATGTTAGGCGGTCCCGATAGAGGAGGGCTTGTCAGATTTTTCAAAGTCTCTCAAATATAAAAAGGGAGATGGATATATTGTTGACAAAGGTGATGAAATAACGTTATGGTTTGTTCTCTACATTGGTTGGTTTACGACTTCTTATTAAAAGAAATAGGTGAGCATTTGGTTGGAGCAGGTAAACTGGTTTTTGCAAGTGCAGAATTGCCGGATTGTCTTGTAACTGCGCTTGGAACTTGGAAGTCGTAACTATACGATGCGGAGAAACTGAAGCAAAGCAAGCTCAATTGAATTGAAGTTTTTGTGTAGATGGGACATGTCGAATTTGCACTTGTTCCACAAACTTGCAATGATGACCGGAAGAATCTCATCAACTGACATAGATAATATGTCAGACCTGACATTCAGACTTTTTTTTTTTTGGAAGATAAGTTAAACGCTACATGCCAAGGATAACATCGAGTGTAACCAATCCACAATCTATCATGCAAATCGGTATCAATTCTGTCGAGGAACATTGGTCTTTTGAAATGTCTAAATATTAGGCTCATTCCATACAACAAAATCCAACTGAGGCAACTCAGATAACACATGATACTGTGCAGGTGTTCTATTCTTGGTAGAAGAATTTAGAGAAAATCCAGACCTTTATTTTCTATTCTTTTCACACAATTAATGTACTTTTTCTGAGAACCCCATTTTTGAAGCCAAACCAAATAAGCTGCAGCTTTTATACACTGCTCAAAGAGTACAGAGAAAAAATATATATCTCTATATATATATAAAGCAAAGAAAGCATATGTATCCTATATATGTTAGTCGTCCTGAACAATTCTCGACATGTGATCATTTTCAAAAAGAGGAGAAGAAAGAAACAAGACGAACCAGTTTCTCCAACCACTTATCAAGATTTTCCTTCCGTTACCACGATCCACCACCAAGCATACCATTCCAGTATCCACCCGATGTGCCTTGTTCTTTCTTTTGATCAACTTCGTTTGAACTGGAAAGCTGTTTCATGTCTCCAAAAGGAAACGAAAAATTCCTTCCTCCATTTTCCTGATGACCACCGTACCTATTTCCAAGGCCAAGCCCATCAACAGAAAAACTGAGACTTGGTTTAAACTCTAGAGGGAACCCTGAAGAATACAGTGTGTTTGAATCGGGCATCGGTGATGGGATGAAAGAACTCAGACTCCTAGAAGTGATTCCAGACCTTAACAGCTCGAGAGCTGAAAGATGAGGTGAATTGTATGAAGCGGAATTGTTATGTTGGTCGTCTTTGTTGGTTTCAGCTTTTGGGACTTCAACGTAATGAGGTATCATACCTTGAGCTGGGAAACCCAGATTAAGATCTTGACCTTCATGGGTAGTTTTAGGGTTTTGATGAGAAGAAAACTGGGAGAGGGTTGGTGGATTTAAATCAGGGATCTTTGCTGAAGCTGATGATGATGCTGCTAATGAAGAAGATCTTTTGTTCTTTCTTGAACCTCCACCTACAGGAACATTTCTTAGAGACCCTCCTTCAGTCCAGTACCTTCTACAAGTTTTGCAGAAGTACCTTGGTTGTGTAAGACTGTAGTTGTTGTAGTAACAAAACTTGGTGTTAGTTGAGTTACATCTCGGACAGTTCAATTGCTCTGGAGGCCTTGGTTTCTTCTCTAGCCCAGGCCTTGCGCAAGCATTAGATCCTATGTCTTCCATAGGTTTTGCCAGTTTAATATCCTGCAAACCCTAGAGTGAGAGACAGTAATAGAACACACCACTATGACATAAAAGCTTTAATCAGGACCATCAAAGTTCAAGCCTTTAGCAAACTTTCAAGAGCTAGCAACTCGATCATCCAAGCAAGTTCGCTTCCTAATCGTTTTCAGAATCTGTAGACTGACTTTCTATAAAGAAGAGCAAAAAGTTCAGAAAGAAACAAATGATAATAACAAATCGAAACTTTTCCCTCCTCCTTTATCAGTTCTCACATAAGCAAAAAGGTCAAGAAAGTAAAAGTGCAGAGCTTTCATGGTCTCAACAAACAAATTAAACTTTAACCTCCACCATCGACGAACAGCTGAAGGATAGAGAACAAAAGAGAAAAAGAAAAGTGAAAAGAGACAGAAACTAAAGCAATCTCTTAAAAATAAACAAGCAGAATACGATCCATGTTAACCTTTAAAGTTCTGAGCTAGAAAGCCTCGGAGACTGGCCACTAGTATAATGAATTAGCAATCAAACATCAAACCCACCTGTGGCCATGGAGCAGCATCCATGTTCAGAAGAGAAAGCAAATGATGACTTCAGAGAGAGAGAGAGAGAGAGAGAGAGGAGTGTTCACCTCCTTTGTCCACAGCTGCTCTTTAGTGCAAGAAAGAATGTTTTAGATTTGATTGTGTGATGGCTTTATGCGCTGGACTCACTTTATGAAGATTAAAATGTAGGTAGTGGAACATATCTACGAGGCAGAGGGAATTCTTTTTTGTCTGATATCTGCAATTTTCTACACTTGTTAAATTGTTGTGAGTGGAATAATGAGTGTGTATGTACTGTGGTGGGTTTCATCTTTTTGACCTTATAATGGCAAAGTCTTGATTCTTGTTCTTCTCCTGTTACGGTATTTAGTTGTTGCTTTTTTTTCCCCACATGAACACACGAAGAAAGGTGTAGGGTTTTGTTTGGCCTATCAGTAAAAAAAGATAGAAGATCTCATTACTCTTTTTCTTGTTTAACTCCCTCTCTGCAATTCGTCAAAAGATACTTTCTTAATGTGTGACAAGCTTTTTCGTGCTTTTGGAGGCAACTTCCTATGCTTTGCTTCCTTTACAATTAAACCATATGATGACCCTCCGCCATTTACATATACATATTTGTACGATGAAACTGGAGAACTGTGTAATATAGTAGTTAAATTCTTCAAATATTATATAATATGATATATGTATGTAACTAGAAATCGTTGATTCAGCACTAACATAATATATATACATATGAATATGGAACATCGCCTGTATACACACACCTTCGAAGAAACTTCTGTTCCTCCTAGCTCAATGCATATTAGTTCCACTTAAACTGATTTACTGTATCTGATTTTGAACTCCCTGAAGTGATAACATACACTTAAATTAGTACAAATATAGCATTAATGTCTGATTAATAGAAATTCACAAGTGAAATGCCCTTCAAACGTAAATCTTGTCGCCATACAGTACTGGTCGAAATTAGTATGGTTGGATTTATGGTTGCTTGTACTCACATTTGAAAAGGAGAAATAGAAAATTTTAGAAGGAGATTTTTAAAAATATATGTATTTTTATGTGGTATTATTTATTATATTCAATTAATTTTAAGTTTGTTTATAATTTTTTATACTACTTCATTTAAATTAAAAGACATAAATCTTCTCCATAAACCTTAGAAAAATCTTATATTCTTTAAAATTTTCAAAAAAAACTCTTTTAAATTTTTAATTTTGCAGAAAATTAAAAGTCTTTCTATTATACTTCGGTTATAAAATGATAACGAAACATATGCAATCAAGTGATGTTTATACAACAATTCAATCTAATTCTTAAACTCAAACCAAATTAATAAAATTTGATTCAAACTAATAAATTTTACTTATTATTTTTAATTATTAATTTAAGTCAATTTTATTTGGTTTTAGTTGAGTTTAAGTATTAAGTTGGATTATAATATTAATAACATTTGATTAGTCCACTTCTTCCTTATATTTCAACCAAAGTATAAAAAGAAAGGAGCTTTTGTTGAAAACTAAAAATTAGAAGAAAATTTTTTAAGAATCGTAAAGATTAGCGGGTTTTTCTAATATTGTTTTTAAACTATACAAAAATAAGAATAGTAAGGATTAACAGGTTTTCTAAGATTTTTTAAATTATTTTACAAAAATCTATATCTTTAAATTAAAGAAATATTTTAGAAGATAATATATAATTAATAAATAGCGTTATAGGAATACTTGGTATAATTCAGAATATTAATAATTAAAATGATAAAAGGTTAAATTCTAAATTTAAACCGAGAAAGAAAATAGAAAATGGAAGGAAAAGAAAAAAGAGAGGTGGAGGCGGACAGGAGCCGACAAAAGCAAAGTGGTGGGACACAGATAATGCGGGGTAGGATGGAAAAACAAATTCTCAAGTTGGCTTTCTTTTTCTTTCTGGTGACTGTGACAGTTTGACATGATCACTGGTTTAAACTTTAAATTAAGGAAAATGAGGCCTCAATTTTTCTTCTTCTTTGAAATACCCACCCGCCACAATCTCACCGCCAACCAAAAGTTGCTTTCTCCTCATGTTTTCTCAACATCATCAACCTTGCAAGCCAGACCAGACCGCAAGCCCTCTTGGGCTGTGACTCTCACTATAGCTCTGGTTGAACCCAACTTACCACTTTGGTTTTTGTTGTCTTTAAGGTTTCTCTCTACTACGTTACAATCATTCACTTTATTTAAACAATTCCAAAGCCTCTTTTCCATTGCATAAAGCTCTTTAAATTCTTGACGGATTCGTAGAAAAAAGACATGTCACAGAAGAGGGTAAGCTCTAGTCATGTCTGATTCGACCTTTTCCGGATTTTCTTATCAACCGCAATACTGAAGTCGAGTCAATTCAATTATACCACACGCAGGATAAAATAGACGACTAGGTTTTTGTCACCTTTAGTTAGAGAGGAATTAGCAAAGAAATCAGGTTCTAATCACAATTGAGACATGGCATCGCAATTTTAGCAACAACCGCGATGACGTACGTTGGGATGTCTTCTAATGTTTCCTTTCTTCCATGAAAGCCTTAACCATTGGAAAGAAGAATACCACAGATTGGTGAGCTTTCTACCTGTCGAGTTTATACCATCAGAAATAACTGCTCTAAACTTTATTCATAACCAACATAAGAACCATGAATTGTGGGGAGGTTAAAAAAAAGAACTATGCATAGAAACATAACTTGAAGAGGTTTGGTGGGTAGAAGAAGCTACTGTAACTGAAACCTTGGAGGGTTGTATTTATGAGTTAGATGAGTTAAACGTGAAAAACACGTAGCGCCTGCTTGGAATCCTGTTTTTATCCAAACGTTTTGTCTGTTCTTAAGTTGTAATCACTCTCTTTAAGGTGCCATTAAATCACGTGTTCCACGTGCTAGTTGTTTTTCCTGAAACTTTATCCAAACCTGGAAGGAGTAGTAATTCGGTCTGGAAAATAGAAATTTTCCTCAAAGATAAAAGAGTTTCAGTTGCTTTGGTTACCTTTCTTGAGCCCAATTCTTCTGATGGCCCAAGAGGCTTGAGCTTCAAGAGTTCTTAGCATACCACTTCAGTCCCAAGAAGCCACCTAAACCAAAGAGCTTTACGTCCGAGTCTTACCAACTCTTGAGAAGAATAAATTATAATCAGTAAAAAATTACAAATACATATTGTGTGTTTTATATTGGATTAATTATAAAAAATCTCAAATTTTTATGAAATTTTTAATTATAACCCGAATTTTAAAAAGTAACAATAAAATACTCAAACTTTCAATTTTTTACAATTTTAACCCGACGTTAGTATCACCGTTATCTTTAATGACATGACAGTGCCACATGTACAGGAACCTTGTTAAGATATGTGTTATGACATTGTAGGCATTATTTGTAATTAGACATCTTTAGTTATTTGTAAAATTTAATTATGACAATTATTATACCTTATGTGAGATTCTTTGAAGATGAGGTTTATTTGAGATAAAAATCCTAGTCATCTATTCTTGATAGCCTATTTTGGATATGGCTATCTAAGGTAGTTGGATTTTTGGAAATTCTATTGATTATTTTTTAACTATGTTTTTGTTGTGTTTTACATGATTTTTGGGGTTCCATTATTGTCGTTTTTGGGTGAAAAAACAACACGTACATTGTGATTTGGAAGTTGAAATTTTTGGGATATCTTGGATTATTTTTAGAAGCTGATTTTATGGGGATTTTATTTTAATCTTGCAGCTGCATTTTCTCTAGTTTTTGTGTACCATTTTGGGCTGTTGATGTCTCTGTTTTTTGTGGGAAAACTCTATAAGTTTTCTTGTGTGGTTAAAGCTCCATTGTTTGAAATGTTTCAGTGATGAAATATATATCCGATTGATGATTTGTGTGGTTGCATTTTCTTGACTAGTGGCATTAATTTTTTGGTTTGTCCAAATATAGTTTTTGAGTGAAAAACGTTCAGGAGACGTGTGATTTGGTAGCTATATTTATGGTGATGTTGAGCTATCTTTGACTGCTGATTTTTGGTGATTTACGTAATCTATTGTTACTGTGTTCTACACGCAAATACTGGGATTTTTGGACAGCTGCTTGATCAGATCTTTTTAAAGGAAAAACGTGCAGATTCTTGGTCGTGAGTGTAGCTGTATTTTTATGGGATTTTTCGGTGATCTTATCTATCTTAGGTAGCTGCGTTTATGTGTGTGAATTTTCTGGACAACTACATCATTATTTTTTAGTGAAAAATATGTTCAGTATATGAGTTTCGTGAGCAGCTGTATGTTGTGACGTTTCGGTGATGAAACACTATTTAAGCTGGGTGAGGCCCCTGCAGATGTAGACAAGGTGTGTCGAACTATGTTACCAAATATCGAGTGTTGATTTGTTTATTTTGCATTTAATTTTTCTATTTTTGTTTGTGCTAGAAAATTTATAAATTGCTAATATAGTTGCTTTATATCAAGCAACCACAGATATAGTTTAAAGCAACTACCGCAGAACTAAGCTTTTGCTAAACTATATCCTTTTGGATTTTCAATTGATATCAGAGAGGGTCACCGAATTAGAATTTAACACGTCAAGTTAGTGCAGACCATGTTTCATAATTATGGCTACAAGTAAAGGAACATCAATCATCAGGTCACCGTTAGATGGCTTAAATTATCCGCACACATCCAATGATGATTGATGAAAAGAATGAAGCGATGCCTAAAAATCGTTCTAAATGGACAAGAGCTGAAGAAGCGGAAGCGTTTGACAATTCTCGTGCATTGCATGCAATCTTCAGTGTTGTCGATGAAAGATGCTTTAGTATGATTTCAGCCTGTCAATCGACAAAAGAATCATGGGACACTCTGCAAACGATACAAGGGGATCTAAATCTGTGATAGCTTCGAAACTTCAGATGTTGGTTGTTAGATTTGAAGAGCTTAAGATGGATGAAAGTGATACTATTAGAGATCTCCATGAGAGATTGTGTGACCTTGCCAACCAAGCGCATCAACTTAGGAAGAAGTATTCAAATCTGATACTTGTCAAGACACTTTGAGATCAATGCCTCCGAGATTCATACCGAAAATTGCAGCCATCGAAGAAGCCCATGATATCAATGAATTATCCTTGAATAAGATGATTGGGATTCTTACAAACTTTGAGATAAATTTTTTGAGAGATAAACGTGAGAAAAAAAAGGATTGACATTGCAAGTTAAGGTTGGAAAGGCCATGAATGATTTAGGAGAAGAATATGGTGAGAATGAAGGTATGATGTCATTGACAAGAAAATTTAGCAAGTGGTTAAAGAAAGTGAAGAAGGATAGACCCAAGTTTAGATAGAACGGTGGGAGTTCATCGAACATCATTGTCAAACAAAAAGACAAAAACTCAAAAGGGTGAAAGAAAGGTGAAGAAAATTCAATGTCATGAATGTTAAGGCTTCGATGTGCAAGCGGAATGTGCTATCACTTTGAAGAAGAGAAAAAAGAAGTCTTATATGAGTACTTGGAGTTAGAATGAATCTAGAGGTGAGTATGGTAGTGAAGAGGAATTTGTGAGCAATAATGTTGTGTTAATTACTTTACACAGCAGAAGTCCAATTGCTTGCTTAACAACAACTAAAAAGGAAGAAACTGATGATGTAATCGTGGGTAAATCAGTCCAAAATTTCTGGAACAATGCAAATGAATCAGTCCAAAGTTTAATTTTATATTATAACAGTGATGATAGTGATTCAGAGGACAAAAGGGAGGATATTTACAGCCTATGAGTTAATATATGCAAAGTGGGTGCAAACATGTAAGAAAAATGAAAAGTTAAAGAAGGAAAATTCTACGATGAAAAACATCATTCAAGACCTTGAGAAGAAGTTGTTATCTACAATAGACAAGCTTAATGAAACACAGTTAAAGCTGGTCAGTACGGAAAAAAGGGATAAGAATGTTAAATGGAGGTATCAAAAAATTGCTAAAATTGGTAAGATTAAAGGAGACCTTTAAGGTATTGGCTATAAAGGTGATTGTTCTAAGTCGAATGATGAGAAAAATGGTGCGACCAGATCTGTCTAAGGAGAAACTTCAAGGAGAAAAGAAAATTTATATCTACTTGTCGCTTTTATAGGTAAACATGCACATAAGGCCAGATTGTTACAAGTTGTTACAAATGATATTTCAGAGGGCTCAAAACTGAAAGTCTAGACATTCTATGATGAATTTCTAGAAGCAACCAACGTTACCAAGCATACTTGGGTTAGAAAGGTTGAAAGAAGCTAATTGATAGATTATCAAAGTTGTACGAATGGCCACGTTACTTTTGGAGATGGAAAGAAAGCCATAGTTATTGGAAGAGGGACCCTTTGCGTGGATGGACAACCACACTTCAAAAATGTACTTCATGGGGATGGTTTAAAAACCAACTTGGTAGTTGAAGAAAATCTTCAAAACCAGCCTCACGAATCAGCTCAAAGACACAAATAAGCAAAAACCAAAAACTACCCATATCTGCAGTTAGTTGTTATTGGTGAAGAAACTGTTCAGACAGAGGATAAGTCAGTTGCTTCAGAAGAAGAAACCAACCAAACAGTTGATAATAGAGATAATGTGACTAGGAGTAAGACCATGTTTGAATTTTTTCAAGGGGCACAGGGACTGTGTGCTTTACATTTTTGAAGTATATTGATGTTGTTTCTTAAAAAAAGTTTCGAAAGAGTTAACATTGCGAATCAGCTCAAAGACACAAAAAAGCAAGAACCAAAAACTGCCCAGATCTGTACTTAGTTATTGTTGGTAAAGAAACTGTTTAGATAGAGGATAAGTCAGTTGCTTCAGAAGAAGAAACCATCCAGACAGTTGATGATGGAGATAATGTGACGAGGAATAAGACTAGGTTTGAATTTTTTCGAAGGGCACATAGACTGTATGCTTCACATTTTTCAAGTATATTGATGTTGTTTCTAAAAAAAAGTTTCGAAAGAGTTAACATTTAGGCTCTTTGAGCTTTTATTTATGAGTTTTCTAAGGTTTAGTTGATTAATGTGTGTTTGGATTTTTCTTTACTTATTAAATAGTATATTTGATGTGAAAATGAGGCTCTGCTTGATGATTTGAGCGTCCTGCTTTTGGCTTTTGATTTACGGAGTTATGTCGAGAAAATGTTGATACTTGTTTGGAGACCTATAGGAAGATTAAGATTTTCTATAATTCGGGTTTTTCAATTTTTATCTTGGTTTCTCTCTATATCGTAGGTTGTATGAGTTTGTGCAATATGCTTTCACAGGAAATTTACTTGCGACTAGTGAGATGAAACAGAAAAACTTGAATGATCATATAAATGGAATGTAAGATGTGTTGGTGATCATGTTGTTGAGCGGTTATTGGTAAGTTACCTATTCTACAGTTTGTGGTGAATAAGTCTACTTCCAAAGATAAGATGAGTTCTAGCGTGCCTGAGGGTATGATTCATCATGATAAACTTCTGTTTTCATATAGCCAAGAATGACATTATGTCTTAGATGCTATGGGGCTATTATATTTCTCCAATGATGTACAGACAAAATGTGACACCCTAATACCCCCTGGGAGGATATTGCGAGCGCCACCCAAGACAGTACAAACATAATACGAAATATTTCGCGGAAGTATAGCATTCAACAATAAACATTCATACGAAACACTTTATACATGCATTTCCAGAATCTCAACAA
>JAOSBL010000004.1:3757078-3800699 GCA_027568915.1 Erythroxylum roraimae | reverse complement strand
TATTTAAATGTACATAAAATAATGTCCTATTGAGGCGAAAATAGAATTGGAGTTTAACTCAAAGGGTTTGGTTGAGTGGAAAGGACTCATCCATTCTTAATTAAAGGTCAGGAGGTTCGATCCTTGGCTTTGAGTATAGACCAACCTTAAATCCTTGGGCCAGCTATCCCACCCTGTGAGGTGCCTACAAACCAGTGAAGGAATTAGTCACTGAGTCCGCCGATAGATACCCTGATCTAGACCCAAAAAAAAGAAGAATTGGAGCAGGCTATTGGGAACAGAGGATTTTAACCCCCTAAATATTAAGGAATTTCATGTAACGTATGATTAAAAAAAATTAAATTGATACCATTAGTTTAATTATGAAAAATTAAAATTGACTAATTTTTTAATTTAATTTTTACTTTTAGCTCGATTTATTTTAATAATTTTTGTTATTAAAAATTGATCAATTCATTAATTAATCAGTCAATTTTTTTAAACTAACTAATTTTTTTAAACTTTAATTTTTATTTAATATCTTTCTTTTTAATTAAAGTTTAAGTTAAGGTCAATCTATTTCAATTTTATTTAATCTTTAACAAATTTTGTGATAATTTAATATCAATTAAACATTTTAAACTTTAAATATTTTTAAAAGTTCTCAAAATCTCAAGTATTAAAGTGTGAAAAGTTCTCAAAATCTCAAGTATATATGTGTTTGTTATCTACTCCATTATGGAGTTTAGGTTCAAAACTTAATTCAGCATACTAAAGTACATTAATTCCTTTGCAAGCTCTTCTTGTACTTCTCTCAAGTTTGTTGTACTATACAACACAGTACTACTTGTTACGACTGGAGTAGGTTCCTATTATTTTAATTACTCAGATCAAAGTACTCGCACTATTGGCAGTATTGCTGCATTACACCTTTTTTAAAGAAAAACTGCTGCATTACATTTAGTAACATCTTCTGAGCAACATATCAGAAGATGTGGTTCTTGCCAGTTCTCTGCAAAAGGATGCAAGTCCAGGTACTCTCTCAATCCCGATCTCATCTAATGGATTAGCATTTTAGCGTTCAAACTCTCCTTGCCTGTTCAATGTCTCAAGTACCTGACCACTCGATGCACCATTCAAATCTTATATAGGTCCTCATGGCTTACAAGCTATTAGAAACTATGATTTTGTCACACTTTTATAGTTTGTTAACTTTTCCTTAGTTTTCTTTCATTTTAATGTGAGGATACTTACAACTAATCTCTTAGCTTTAGGAGTGGGAGTCGCTTCCCTTTTGTTATGTTAATAGAACTCAAACTTAAACCAAGTCTGCAATATTGATAAAAAGCATTAACATCTATTTTCGTATATATAATTTTAAATAAAATTTGAATTAGTTTGAGTTAGAGAAATCTAAAATCTAATTTAATAAATAAACTTTTCAAATATATGAATTCAAATAAATTCGCACATGAACTTATTAAATTTTTTGTACTCTAATCTGATTTAATGTGATTCTTATAAATAAGTAAGAAAAGTCATACTTCTCCGTAGAATTGTAGCATTTATTTTGAAAAATAAATAGGATAATTGCTAATTATTCGATTAACTTTGAGTTGTTAAAATTGTAATTTAGTATATCATATCACACAATTCGACTAAGTATGATATTTCAGGTAGCCACACAAACACATTTCTTCTTATTGGAAACAAACATTTTCCTTCTCCTTAATGTGTCCTATTAATAGGTCACTGAGATAGGCACAAGGTGGTTGTTCCCGATTTTCAGTGCCACCTTGTAGTATCCTGTGTCCTCTCCATTCCATTCATCCATTAATATCCATTCCATTAATATTAATGGATGAATGGAATGGAGAGGACACAGGGTGACACGGGGTGAGAATTGGGTACAGGAGATTTGATCCCCGTTGAGATTGGTATGTCAAAGAGCTGACAAAGTAGCAACTGTATGTTTTAATATGTATAGGTGCTACATCACCGGTTAGACCTATTGTTCTATTACCAAACCTCTGTTATATTGTTAAATATAGTACCTAATTCCCTCTTTTTCTTTGTTTTGTTTTGTTTTTTCTTTTTTAATACTCATATGCATTTCAATCACACGCCCTTATCAAAATTGACTCTAAATTGATTCAAAAAAAAATTGACTCTAAATTAAAAGTCATATGTAATCGTCAAAATTTGCAGGCTGTTATTATATATTTTATATTTTAAATGAATTATTTATTAAATTAACAATTCAAAATAAATTATTAACTATTACTTCAATGAACACGTCAACTTGGGAAGCAATGCCATAGCAATAACCATTGGCAGTATTTTGGTCTCTACTTCAATGAACACATCAACTTGGGAAGCAATGCCATAGCAATAAGCATTGGCAGTATTTTGGTCTCTACTTGGATTTGGTGGAAGGCTGAGGCAGTTTGTCTCTAGTTGACTAACTTAATACTATAATGAATTATTTATCTCATATCTTTCTGTAATCAACAAGGCGGAGGAGGAGATTAACTTGTAAGGAAATAAAAAGAATTGAAGAAGGGAAATATGCAGTTTTATTGAACAAAGATCGATCTCCAGTTCTTTATACCCACAATTTGATGATTTGAGAGGGGAAAAACAAAGCCACGCGTATTACACATTTGATGAGCCGAAAGAATCCTGGACTAGAGGAAGAAATCAAAGTACCATATATAGAACTTCTAATTAATTCCTTCCATTGATTGATAATCCTGAATTAAGTCTTTAATCATTAGCATCGAGGGAGGTCTGCAGGAGGATGAGGCAGTGTCTCCAGATGTCCTTTACCATTCTTCACTATAATTGCCGTCCCTAGTCCCCATGATTGGTGTACATCCAAGTGACAATGCATAAACCAAACCCCTATACACATCAAAAGTTTAATCAACATAACTTCATAGCAGAATATGATTGACGTGAGATTGATCATAATTCTTACCAGGGTTGTCGGCCACAAATCGAATAGCTGCCCATCCACCAACCGGAACTCCAATGGTGTTCATGTAAGGAGGGTCAACTAGATTGAACTCAACCGTTTGTGGGTTGTAGTTACCGTTACCAAATCCCACGACATAGAAGCTGTAGCCGTGGAGATGAATAGGGTGGTTCTCGGTTGAGACGGTTCCAGTGTTCTGAAAAATAATTTGGACCCTGGAACCATATTCAATCACCCTGGTCCTGGTCCCGTTCAATGCATTTGTGTCATGAGGAGCATTGTTAGGTGCTCCGTTGACGAAGTCGTAGAATTTCAGAGGAGCTCCAGGGAAGTCCTCAGTGTAGTAACCTTCAAGTCCCTTATAGTAAGCTTCCAACACTGAAACTGTTGGCTTCACGAAGCTGAAATTGTTCATGGAAGCGGCGAATGTTCCGTTATTAAGTCCCTGACAGTTCTGCTGCGGTGTTTTGGACCGACATTTATTCACGTTCAGGCCAATGGTTACAAACAAGTTAGTGTCGATTTCCTTTGGAACGTTAGAAGTGTTCAGGCCTTTCAGGCCACTCATGATTGTCTGAACAGCTAAATTATTGTTAAATCTAGGCAATTGAGCTGGTGACGATAAGCTGTCAGTAACTGCACCTACGTACTGGAAATACCCAACAGCTGAGATGTTCTGGAATGGGATACCCTGAGCTGACATGTAGGGTCCCATGGCCATGGAGTATTTTCCAACAGGTTGATCTGCGGTAACAAGGACATTAATGGTCTGTCCGGGTCCGAGCATCACACCGTCAGTGACCAATGGCTGAGTGTACTCAGAATCAGCTTCGACAATTGTTAACTTGTGATTAGCAATTGTAAAGAAGTTCTCCATGTTTATGGCTGCGTGTATCAGCCTCAACAAGTAGGTTTTTCCCGGGACCACGTCTATTTTATAGAAATCTGAAATTTTTACCAAAAGCTTATTATTTACTAAGTACTTAAAGAGTAGCTGAGGTAATAAGGCAGATAAATCAAATAGTGACTAGTGCCGGTTGCTTATGGATATGATTTTATAAAAAGACATTTGACGTAAAACAAACTAAGTCAAGTTACTGTCGACGTACTTGGTCATGATGACCTATTGTATTAAGGTCTAGGAGTCTGAATTTTCTGTCCAATATTATTCTGTCTTATCTTGTTCATTTGAATCTTAACTATTTATTTATGCGGGATCTATACAGAACTCATATAAATAAACACGGGCCTCACATAAATAAATAGCTAAGATTTAATGGACAAAATAGAACAGAGTAATCTTGGACAGAAAATTCCAATGCCTCGTCGAATAGGAGCTAGATATATAAAAAAAGAGTTGCTTTTCTCTTTTATAAAGTCTTTCCTTTTCCTTTAGGGCATGTATTGAAAATTTAAGAGAAATAAGTTGAAATTGTAAGTAATTTGGAAGCTCTCACCGTTGGCAGAGCAGTTGTAGTTGGGGCCAGGGTGACCATTAATCGTGAATGCATCTGCCGGCGGAGGACCTCCTCCGCTTGCCAGGACTTGTCGTTCGAGCTGGACAATATCTTGGTGCCAATACTCCCCTAACACGTCAATTCGAAGTAAATTAATTAAAATTTTCCATATTAAGTTAAGTTTTAATTAATATGCCGTAGTTAACTAATTTGCACACCTAGGATTATGATGTGCTCTTCATAAGGGAACTGAAATGGGTATGGGACCCCGGTCTTTGGATATACAATAAGAGCACCATGGACTGTCGCTCTTAGCCATGAAAAATGAGCATGCCAAAAGAACGTGCCCCTTTGCTTCACCATTGTGAACTCATATGTGAACTTTTGACCAGGTTGAATCGGACACTGAGTTATATAAGAAGGTCCATCGAACCAGCATGAAAGTATTTGCCGGACACCATGCCTGAAAGTTGTCAATCATACAAAAGAGAGCTGGATTAAACAATTACAGTAACTATGAAGTTGCTTTATCTTGAAAACCTATATTTATATTTGTTACAAGGACCTACCAATGGATAGTGGTATTGTAGGGTGACTCATTCGTAACTTGGACGATTATTCTATCCCCTTCTTGAGCGTAGACTACAGGTCCAGGATACATATCGTTGACCGCCACGATCTGGTTGGAATTGCAGAGCTTCTTGACCGACTTGGTTTGTATCTATTCATAATCATCAAAAAATTAGCAAACCGCAACACAAGTTACGAGCAGTACAAGAAGAAGCTTGGTTAACTAGAAACCTTGAAATCGTAGAATCTGGTTGATCTCCCACCAGGCCATTTTGCAAGTTCACCAGACCATTGTGATGTAGCATGAACAGTGTAACAGGCAAAGTATAAGAAGCAAAACCACAACATCATCAAGGAAATGGGTAGATAGGCCATATTAGGGAGATCAGAAGGATGAAGGTAGGAGGAGAGTTGAAGGATGATGAAGTCTCATGGGGTGGCAAGGGAATGCAGATTAATAAGGGAGTGAAGAGCATATTAATTATATTATTTTGGCCAAGAAACTAGTTGTTTTGTGAAGTGTTTGTATCATATTTTGTCAGCTTTCATGATTCCTCTAACATGGATTCGTGATAATAACGTGTTGGAGGTGTTATTATTCAATGTGGGGAAGGGTTTAGCCTTTAATTTCTTTCTTTTTTCTTTTTGCAAAACAATATTTCTTTTATCATTTTACAAGTCCTGAAAGATATTTCGATCAATCATGCCAGTTGACTGAATTCTGCAGACACCTGCTTTCTAAACGCCCGTGCCTTAGTTCTACTGTGTAACAACTACTTAAACTATTGTCAATTCCTCCAAAGATATAAAAATGCCATACCGATATCTCAGTTGCTATAAATTTCCGTAACATATCAATTTGTGATTCACTATGTTTGTTGAAGCATTTTTGGTAATGAATCAGAAACTTGATTACATTCAAATGTTATAGTTTTAGAATGTGTAGAGGAAAGGAGAACAGAACGTAACCAACGTTTTTCTTATCTCATGTCAATGTACTTAGTTCCATGTTAATTACTAAAAAAACTTAAACGTATAACAGAACAACTGCGACGTCCATGAAAAGTCTCTCTCAACGCATGGATGTTAAGACCTTTTCTTTATTCAGGTTTGGTTATTGTCCCCTTGACCCGCAAGGTTTAGCTAGCAACTAAGAACGTTAAATTGAACAATGAAATGAAGAATAAGAAAATCCAAAAGGATCTGTTCATTCATTGACATGCAAAAGAACCCTATTTTATAAAGACGACGGGTAGGGTTTGTTGGTTGTGCTTTTCTTGGACATTTACTTTCACTCAATCATAAGCTTGGATGGTGCACGCCTCTCCAACTCTCCACCTTCCTAAGAATTAACGTACGATTCAACTTTTCATGGTTTCCAAAATATCATAGTACATGTTTCTGATAGCAAAAGAGGAGAAGAAAAGAAAAAGAAAGTATACCTTTCTTCAATCTTTTATCTGACCAGGAACTTGTACCTCTCTTCCTGATTAATTAAAATATAAATCATAATTAATAAATCCTAATTAATCTCTCCCTGACTCAAACTTGATGAAGCAATTATGGTTGCATATTAACATGACAATAGAGTACTGTGTGGGACTATCTAATCATAAACAAGAATCTAAGACCACCACTTGAAACAGGGTTCCAATTTCCATTACATGATAGTTTCTGTCTGAGAAGCTCTTGTCAGACCCAGTTAAGATTGTTTTCTCTCTGCCTAAGTAAACAATCTACCTTAATAAGAACTAAACTTTGACTGTGTAAGAACAAAAGTTTCAGGAATAAAGAAAAAGGGTGACTTTTGAGAAACTACAGAAGAATTCGACCAAACTTGAGATGATTGTGTCCGTTGGGCATGATGTTTTAACTTCATATTTACTTTTCAGGCCTGCCTCTGATGTTGTCAGGAACTGAACTCTAATTTCCTGATTTTTATTTTAAAGCTTCCCAAGCAGGCCGACTATTGCTTCCCTGCCCTAGTCTATCCTAAGACTTGTCTTTCATTCTTTTAGTTCAACTACAAGGTCTTTTAAGAATGTTTTAGTATGCATCTGTGGATTAGTACCATAAATTGGAATTTAGGTGGATTAGATTGTGATTAACACACATAAAAGTGCGATAAACTATACGAACAATTTACATCGTAATTATAACATTATAATTACAGTTACAACTATAATTTGAAATTTAATTCTTTTTAATATAAATACTTAGAATTAATTCTTTTTGGACTACTCTTAGGCAATTTGTTAAATAATATAAAAAGAAATTAGATAATTTGGAAATTCACAAATTCAATATTAGACATAACGAAAATGTCACATAAGACACCTCGTTCAGATTTAACGATGCATATATGATATTATCAGATTTTTGTTCAAAATAGCTTAACATTGAACATAATCGACAACGTTTGAACCTTAATTGAGCAGGTTAAAATATTTGACTCTAAATTGATCATATCTGAAAAAGTTTAGTCCAAATCTGACCTCTTACTTTTGTGTAACTTTTTAAAATTCATTATCCTCTTCTACTTCTTTTGTTTAGTCTCTTATTGTTTTCTCCAATCTTCAAGTTTCTACGAAAGGAGCAGCTAGACTAAAAAGTCCCACATAATGCACCTCTTATAACCAACTTTAATTGTTTATAACTTGTAATTTAAAAATTATAGATTCCAACCATAGCTTGGACCTTTTTGCTGTCTTTTCATCTTCATTTTGTTAATTACCAAATATCGCAATAAGATATATGGATTGCGTTAGAATTAATATTATAGTATTGCATGGATGTGCTTGTACGAACCAATGGTTCCACCTTCCCCCCATACACAAGCTAACTACGTATTTTATTGTTTAGAGTAGGAATTGATGTATATTAGTATATTGATTACTATTATGCAGAGACAAAAATTTTAGTTCTGAAGAGTTGACCCTTTAATTCGTTTAAAATGACTGTGAATGCTATGTGATAACTAACCTAAAATCAAGCTAGAAAGTTTCAAACCCTTGCCAAATGCGTTTGCATATTTTTTATTTTTTATAAAGTAATCTTAGTTACAAATATAACAATAACAACACTCAGTATGAATCTCGCCGATACGCAGGGTCTGCAGAGGTCCAGTAATACGTAATCTTTTTCTTAATTTTATAGTTACATTAAAATTTAACGATCCGAATTATTTCTTTCGCACATTAATTACGATAGAAGAGACGGTTTTCTAATGAATTATGCTTATAATTAGCATTTCTAGAGCTCCACTTGGTTATGCAATTGCCTCATTTTCTCTGATATTTCTTAACGGTACTTGAGAAAATAAAAGGCTTTTGATGAATTAAGTATAACTAAGATAACATAAACGATGATTCATTGAAGATATAATTAATTAGTCAAGGCAAGTATCTTTCTAATCTGAGCAGGTACCGGCATTGGAATCTCTGCACTAAATTAAAGAGACAAGCAATCGATGGCATGCTTAAGGTTCAGAAACATCTTGCTTCGCATACGAAGAAAATTAGATGGGATCTGCCTGTATGAACTGAAGTAGTAGGTTAGGCAGTTTGAAACTCGGCGAGGTAATAAGCTCAAGTGAAAGAAAATTGGGGCAATCTTTCAAAAGAAAAGTTGGGAAAGGATGAAGAGAAGCTACTGCTACCTCTGTTTTATTGATAAGTCACGCTATATGCCTATACAACGAAGGCGGAGCTATTCTTTTTATACAAGAGGACAAAATTATGATTAACCTTACCCTACATAACTAATACGAGGAGATAGCGGCAGCTGCTGTGGAGTACGTTTGGAGACCAGAAGCAGCAGTGCATCTCCATACGATTTCTTACCATTTATTCGAGATTGGGTTGATTTTTTATTTTTTTTTTGGGTTACAAAGGATAAAGAGAACAAACTATTCCACACAAAACAAAACAGAACACCCCAATATCGCATTGTTTTGCAGTATAAAGCTCCTTGCATGTCACAGTGGATGAACTCCATAACGACCATCACAAGCTCCTGAAGTATATACAGACCTAGACTTGGATATTAAGGCTAGAGAAGTCAGGCTATCGACACACTGATTCCCTTCTTGATACACATGCTAAAATTGCACCTTTCAAGTTCGGTGTATTAACCTCCGAGTACCTGACACCCAAAAATTATCCTAAGACAATACTACATCATTGCATAAGTTATGCAAAAAACGATCTTTTAATTTCAATCATATCAAACTTTAGACAACTTGATCTTAATTAAGTTGAAATTGAATTATTTGGTCTGAACTTGATTCTATTCATTAGTATCTCTATTTAAATTTTTTGGTTTATTTAATAATTTATTCAAAATACATAAATTATTAAAACTATTAAAATTTGTATCATATATATATATATGAAATAATTATTATTATAAGTTTACTATAATAAAAATCACTTCATTGTCATTTGCAATTTGCCATTTCAAATTAGTCCAATCTCTTTGGGCTCCCATAACGGTAATCAAAAGGCCGAGGCATCGCATTAATCCAATCTCTTTGATCACTCGTAAAAGGGAACCTGCATGTAACATTTCCATTTCAAGCTAAAGGATGGGGCCCGAGAAGGCCACGTTAGGCTTTTCTATTTGATCACATGGTCCGTCCTAGGAATCTGGTCTCTGGAGGTTGATTTGAACACAGAAGCCTCAAAGCCAGGAAAATGCTCTTCAGCTTTTAAGCACATTGGTTAATGAATTACACTTGGCTGAATTGGTTAGTTGAAGCGAATTGAAAGGCAAACCACGCCAGCCAAGGTCCTACTGATATTGCAGAATTCTGGGTTTCTGGTCCTCTGTGAGGTGCGTTCCTTCCCAAGGAAATTGCTACTTCCAAAACCCAATTTACGATGTTGCACAAAACAAGCTTTTTTCACTCCAAAAAGGCAAGTTTTTTGCAACAAACCCTCTGTAAGTAACATTATTTTGTTGACATAAATGCACTCTGCGGTGCACAGAAACCATGCTCTGTAGTAGTAGAAGTGAAGACAGGTTACAGACCAGCTTTTCAATTTCTTTGAGGTACAGACTACAGAAGAAGTTCCTACTTTTGTGTGCTTTTCTTTTGCGTTGAAATCTTAAAGGATGCTTTGCTTTTTGTTTCATCTCCCAGTGATCTGAAGGTTTCATCGAAAGGATAAAAGAAAAACAGAGTTACTTACTTGAGAACTTGAACATATCAACCATGGGATTTCCTAATTGTGCACCAAACAGAAGAGGTAAGACGAAAGGCACAAGTAGGAGTTTGAAGGGAAAGCGAGGAAAGCTATACCTTATATGGCGTTGTGTGTTGATGTTGGCTTGCTGGAGAGACCGTGAAGAGTAAATATTACTGTCTCAATATTTTCCTGAGACATAACCAGTGTTCCAACTTTACCTGTCTATGTAACTTCTCAAACTTATACCATCTGGGTTCCTCAGTCGGCTCAGACTCCATACACCTTTTCCCTCTTTTTGTGGAATTCTGTAAGCTTGTAATGGTTAGAGTATCAACCTAAGTTGGTCTTACAACCCCAAACAAGAACTCCAAATTGCAGAATAAGATCTGCAAATTGCTTCGAGAGCAAGCATAAGAATGAGTCCAAATTTTTATACTACTTCTGTTGCATAAAACAGTGAAGACTGAGCTTGCTTTTAAAGCTTTGTGAATCTTTTGCGAAAAATCCCTCCATAATTACCTCTATTGAATCCTTTGGTTAGCTGAAATGCCACTTGGAATCTACTAAATCATGTTGATGAATTAACAAGAATCAGATTAATCAAGCAAGATGGTAATTATCAGTATGCAAAAATCTGTGAAGCTGGACAGTGAAAAGGAGTCCACAACAAAAGCAGACCATCTCATGAAGCAATGAATAATCTAGCAAGCAATATCTGGTATTGTTTTAGGAAAAGGCTTCAGTCTAGTGGAAGCACCTCCTCTTCCAAACCCAGTTGATACCCCTCACAACCATCCTATTCATTAAATGGTGAAACAACCTGCTTGGAATGACAGTCAAGATACTATGAACCATCAAATGTACGCAATAATCACTATATGTAAAGTAGAAAAATCAGCACAAAAATCAAAATTGATAGTAGAAAAATCAGCACCAAAATTAAAATCTAAGTCTCAAGAGGTTCAAGTCGGGCAAAGATATCATCGTAAACAGCAGTTAAAATGAGGGGATAGCAACCATTTGTATTCCTTGACAGATATATGGTACCACTGGAACTACAGCTAAATGGAAGACCTTGCTTTTAAAGCAAAGAATTGCATTCTACCAAGAATCCAAACATACATTACAAGTGGATCATTTCCCTGTATCGCACAAATCGACTGCAATAAGCAGTAAGTGATGAGCATTCCAGCAGACTCGCAACTAAGGTTAAAGCTGAATACTTATATCATCATGATTCTCGCAAGCACAAAACTCGAATTACAGAACAGTAGGAACACTGCTTACAATAATTGCTAATTTCACTGTAAAACAACTCTGTTTCCAGCATCTCTTACGATCCCATGTATTGGTAACCAGAATTTCTACATCCAAAATTGGATTGAACAAAGCACCCGACAAAGAGAAATTCTAGAAAGTAAAAACTTTGATTGTTCATGTATTTTTCAATTAAGAACAAAGCAAAAAATACAGCTCAATAACTTCATGAAAATAACCAAAAATATCAAAACCACCAACGAAATTGAAAGAAAAGGTAGAGATAAACAACCACTACACAGGAATTTCATAGAAACTATACGGATCGCGCATAACCATAAACAGGTAGAAAGGGAGTTTGATGTTAATTCAACAAGTACAGCCAATAGGGTTTATGATCACCGTTAGGTCGCGAGTTTAGGAGTATCAGCAGCGGGTGTTGTGGTTGTGGTGGTGGTGGTGGTGGTGGTGATGGTGATGGGGTCGGAGAGAAAAAGAGGGCGATCATTAGCGTCATCATCGTTGTCGTCGGGGTCGGTGGTGTTGAGGTTAATGCAAGAGCAGCGTTCCAATGACGCGAAGAACGCGGTGGCAACATTTGCTCCCACCCAATTGGCCATGCGATCCAGCTTGTCGCAGGACATGAAATTGCTGCTGTTTCTGTTGTCCATTGCCTTGCGTTTCCAACAAAATTCCCTTCTGAATCAAGGACGGGGTTCAATCTGAACTTCGTGGTTCGTGGTCTTGGTATGGGGAATATTAAACAAATAGAATATTAGTATCAGCTACGTGGAGTCACGCACACAACATAAAAAAAGGAAAATATTTTCTGGAAAACTATGTCTACAATCATCCTTATCCAATAACACACGACACGAAAATGAAAAACGTTTGGAGAAAATTGGTCTCCGTTATCTTCTCTATCCAATCACGTTTATAAGATCTCTTATCGTGAACAGATTACCTGTTTCATTATTCAGTTATTATCCTATTCTATAGTAATGCTCATAGAATAAGGTAGAAATGTAAAAATGTACGATCTAAACCCCTACATAATAAGGAAATTAGAAATATTTGAATGTTTCTTAAAGTACTGTATTAGAGAAGGTATATCACAGAAATTCAAAGCTATTTGTTAAGAAAAAGGTTTGATTATGGAAAGAAGAATGGGTCAGTTTCTAGACGTCATCTTCAAAGAATTGAAGGTATTGGCTACCACTAATTAATATGTCAACATGAAGGTAAGCATTTCCTTGCTACTTAACTTGTATTAGCCATGATTTCTTATTTCTCTGGTCTCTGGGATCGCAATCTTTAAAATGAGGCGGAGCGAGTGAGCCTTGGCTTCATAATCTTTTTGTCTTCTTCGAGAGAGATCAAAAGGAGATTGGAAGGATTCTCTACCATCATTTTAGCAACCAAATAGCCAGAGATGCTCCAGGTCTGATACTTCCTTGCTTGCTTCCCAACATATCTGCCAGTCTTACCGTCGTAGTACTCAGGCCATCCATCTTTCGATAAACGCTGCTCCACTAGCTCTATCGCTCTTTTTGCAATTTGTGGCCTTCCAGTCTTGATGCATGCTGCTGCAAGCAACCATAGCAGAACTGTACGAATCCAGTTCGTCACATGTTCCTCAATTATTAATTCACGTTTATAATTCTACGTCTCTTAATTGGAGAAAATGCTACAGAGAAGATTTGGTTAAAACTTCATATTCGCGGAATATTCATCTCACTCACCTGGCCAAGACCCACCATTATGATAACTCCACCGAGTGTTTTTGGGATCAAATCCGGTAACAAGCCTCCATTCATGTCCCTCTAATGCAGGGTATGTGATCTTCAGAGGCATCTCTCCGATTAAGTCCTCCCATCGCTCCTCAACTAGATCCATAATTGCAGTTGCTTGCGCTGGCGTCACAAGGGAACTTAAAATGGCAATGCAGTTCCCGACTAAGAACCACCGGAAGTCCATGCGCGCAGGACTTACATTGCCAATCAGATAGCCTCCTCTCAATGGCATGAAATCAAACAGCCAATCCGGGATAGATTCTGGGATGACGTTGAATTTGTTGACGGCTGTGTGGGAGTACTCCTCGGTTTTGTATCGATATATGTTGTTTAGTTGTGTAAAGTCCAACCAGTAGTATTTCTGGATGTGATAGCTGAGAGCTTTGATCCTCTTATCAATTCTCTCTATCAGTTCCTTCCCATCGCGTTCCGGTTTTAGCAGCTGCTGAGCACATCTAAGTGCAAAATAGAAAAGTGCCTGGATTTCTATTGGGTATCCATATATTCCCTGCTTGATGAAGATTGTACTAGTTAGTTCCTTCACCACCAACAGGAACAGAACAGTTTGATAGGTTCAGTTTAACATGTCAACAAAGACTTATGGCCTTATCCAAAATGAAATAAGAACAAATTCTACTCCTAGCGAGAGCGTCAAGTCTCCTCGCCTAAAACAACTGGCAATTAATTCTAATCAATTGAGAGTTCAATCCTCTTTCTCTTCTACTTTTATTAACTATGACTAAGATAAAGGAACTGGAAATTGAATCTTTTACTCCAAGTCCTAAATGAAAATTTGGAGGTTTCTGATAGTTAGCGTTGGAATTCTCCAATTGACAAGAGTATAAGTGAGATATTGTAAATAAATCACCATAAAACTAATCAAGGACTTGTGAAGGCCAGATACCTATAATGAGCCAAACTATTATATAATTCCGTACTTGAATTAATCTAGACTACGAAAGAGGAACTAAGAAAAGAAAAATACCATCCTGCGGTCAATCATGCTACACCCATCAGCGCAAAGAAGCGTAGGAAAAGTGTCGAAGCCATCGGAGAGGCAGAGGTTGAGGATCAATTTGATTCCTTTCTGGACCTCAGGGAGTTCAGCCAGTGCATAATCACGCGTGCGTTTTGTATATGATCTAAGCAGTATGATCCACCAAAACCCAGAGTCCACTGGCGCCACTCTCCCAATTGCGCTGCCCCCAAAATCAGCAACCAATATTTCCTTTTCACGATGGGGATCGTAGAGCACCTTAAAACTTGCAGGCATTACGCCTTCTCCCAGCGTGAAGTTATCAATCCTCTTCTCCCAACCCTGGAGGTGCAGTGTTTTCAATAGAAAGTTCTTCACTACCTCTGCTTCGTGTGGATCCTTCATTAGGCATGCCAATCCACTAGGAACAAAGTCTCTCACAAAAACCTACATATCACCATCAACATAAATGTGGATAAATATAAACAAAGAGCTTGACCAAAAACTGGCAGTTATCAAATATAAAGACAAATTTGTGTTACACACATAAGTTATTGAGATAAGTACGCATAGTTATATAACACTCTTTCATGTCATGGATATTCTTGCTTAACCGTGTAGTATTATCAACAACTAATCAAGCAAGAATCGAGCAGCTTAAAAGTCTCAAAGAATAAAGGACCTGATTGTAATTTAAAGCCTCTGCGTTGGTGTCCATAGCAGCGAGAGTACCGACGGGCTTTTGATTGAAGTAGACGTAAGATTTCTTGAGCTTGTCCCAAGCTTCCTCCACCATCGCGTTGTTCTCTTGGTTCAAGTGCCCGTTACTATTGGATCTTATCCCTGGAGATAAGTTCACCTCGAAGGCCAGATTCATACCAACACTAGGACACGTCTTCAACACAGTTGGTTTCCCGGCACCAGCGGCAGCCTTCAAGTCTTCGGATGAGCTCTCTCCGTTCTGAGTTCTTGTCGTTTTAGTCTTGGACGCCTCTGAAGATTCTGGAGACTTCTCTCCACCACTCGACTTTTCATGCTTGTAATCATCGACCGGATCAGTAGTCTGCTTCGCCGGAACTGGAGTGTCTGGATCCTCCGGTGAGTTGTCGACGAGGCAGTCAGTTAGCGTTTTGTATGTAGACATTTTAGTGAGGGAAAATGTAAAGCAAAGAGAAGAGAGATAAGCTTCGTGCCTCAGGTGAAGGAGAAGCTTTGGTATGCATGTTTGTTTTGGCGGTTGGGGAGGGGATTCAAAGAGCCTCAGCGTCTGCTTTTAATAATTTAGGCCTTGCTGCGCAGATATTTGCGAAGAGACCACTACGCTAATTGTCAGACCTTAAGTGGCTTAACGTGGATCTGGGGCAATCTATATAATATAGCAATTAACTAGGGGTGTATTCGGAATAGAGCACTACGAAGTGTACCTAGAGTTCACTGCATGCTTTGGAAAGATGGACGTGTATTGGCCTGAGGGCTGAGGCTCATGAAGCCGATTAGCCGAATGTCTTCTTTTTTAAAAAAAAACTCAGGTTAGCATTTATATATTAAATTAAAATAATTAATTTTTATTTACTAAACTTTTTTCTAATTAAACTTTAAAAATGACAATTTCTTTTAATTTTATTTTATTTTTTAATTATATTTAATTTTTAAGTCTAATATAAATTAAACTTTTTAAATCTTAAATATCTTATTTTATCGATTTAACTTTCAGTTCGACTTTTAAAACATTGCCTTTTTCAATTAACCCTTTTATTCTCGACTCTATTTAATCATCTGCATTGTTATAACAAAAGAGCATGTAGTTCTTATATGCTCATACCATCCTATTATGGTATTTAGGATGACAATAGACCTAATAATAAAGTTATAAGTTGGAACCTAACTTAAATCATAAACATAAGAGTGACTTAAATTTTGAATTTAAATTAAATCAAAATTTATATTAACTTAAATCAAAATTAAAATAAATTGAACTAAACAAAAACAATTATTATAATTCAGAGTCCAATTTGAAACTAAATTTTTTTGACATCTTAATCCAAATTTGATCAAATTAGATCTTAACTTTTATTTTTTCTTAGACTAGCCATTATGTATTGTTACTTTTATTTGTCAAATTCCTTGTGTGCCTTCATCCTCTTAAGTATAACTATAACAAAATACAAATGCTAGGCGGAAGCTAAGTTGGAAACAAACGGAAAGGACAATAACTTAATAAAAGGAATTTTTCATTTTTATGCAGGTTCTCACGCTTAGCTATCGGATTTATTACCTTGAAAAGAAACATTTATAACATGTAACGAGACCTTAGTTACGTATTTCGGATCAAACATGAAAGAACAATAAATGAAGAAATGCGAAAAATACTTGATTTCAATTTCATAACTTTAAACGAGCTTTTCGAAGTCGAATTGGATGCAAATTCACCGCTTTCTTTACCGGAACTGCTCACCAGAATGCAGTCAACGTCTTTCTACAATTTTATAAAAATGTAAGATCTTTTAACAGGTCAGAGAATCTTTATGCTTACGGATGATATGGGCAACTGCAGGAAACCTTAATATTTATACATAGCATCTATGTCAGGCTTTCCTATTACAGGTTCAATATGGGTCTGATTCACACTGATCAGGATCTATTTTTCACCCGAACTTCGACCCATTGACTTAGATCATTTATTGAGCCACTTTATTATCTTTATCCGGATCAAATTACATAACTTAACTGATAAGTTATTGAAAAACTGAAAAATACAATTAAATATTTTCCAACTTTATGGAAAAAATCAAAAATACCCAACGACATTAAATCATAAACTTTCATGACCAGGCAAAACCATGCCCAAAAATAGGGTAAGTTGTTTATATCATTTAACGAAGTTGGTCGTCTCCTCAAGATCCAAGCCAAACATAAAACACCAGGAATCTCACGAGCACATTCCATTCAATGCAAATGTTAACAAGAACTAGATTATTAATATGCCCAAATTGTTATGTCCAAATTGTTAGGGGCTCCAAGCAATAACATTTACAAAATTTTTGAAATTATTCAACTAATAACAAACTATTCAAACAATATAAAAGATGATAAGAAAAATTGAACAGAGGATTTTACTAACAAGAAATTCCTAAATCCAATAATAGTAAGATACAAATAATAAAGATTTCAAACAAAAGGCCCTTCACAAAACAATCACAACTAAATATTTTATAACTTTTTAACCTGCTCTCCTCCTCCAATACAGAGTTTGATGCAAATAATTTTTTGTTAACAGGTACCCGTGGGTTACTCCAACGAGAATGAGAGATGCAAATTCAGCACGTACATCATGAAGGGAACCAGTGCGCGGATAACTTGACGGCCCTCGCAGTCCGAGCCAGCCCAGGCATACATTTTCTTCAGGAGCCTCTGATGTCAGTTCTGGAACTAATTCACTGAGACAAGCAAGAAGCAGTGTACCATAGAGTAATGCGCTAGTTAGATTTTTCGAGTTTTGAGTTTTTTTCCTCTGTAAAAAAAATATTTTATAACTTTCTCACAACAAATTGACATATAAAGATTTTATAGCTTTCTCACATTGACATATATACAAATACACACACACACACACATACCAATGCTACTTTAAAACTCTTATATTATCATGTGTTTATGTCTTATGTAACTTCTGTCTCTCAAACTTATCTTTAAATTTCAAAAGGATAAGATCTTATACCTCACACAATCACCTACAACTTCATTCTTTTTTATCTATAAAAGCAACTAACACTTCTGAAGTTTAGATTTAGTGGAAATAAATAAATAAATGTCTATAAAATAGGAATGGACCTATAACAATCTTCCCCTTCAGCTCATTTCCAAGGAGAAATCTACCACTCTATTAATCACTTGAAAGTCACCCCGGTGAGCTTACAACAAAGCTCAAGCTTATTCCCAGGAGCCACTTTTGTTTAACATGTATGCATCATTCTTATCCTTGTGAATCTTTTACAACTTCATTAGTAGCTCATTAATCATAGACCATAACCAATGATATCTCACGTCATTGTTTAGTGTGGGAATGATAAATGGAATTTTTGCTTAAATCCATAACGGAAAAACCACATACTCATCTTGTTTCACATCCAATTCTTGGAGAAATTGCTTCACCTAAAGCATCTCCTTTCGAGCTTTCATGGTTACAACATATTTCATCTCAGTAGTTAACAAAGCTATACATTTATGCAACTTAGATTGCTAAGAAATAGCTCCCCTTGCAAATTTGAATTAATATCTTGAGATTGACTTTTTGTTATCGAGATCATCAACCATTCCTCATTTGTGTATCCTTCTAAAGTTGGCTCACCAAATCCAAAACTCAAACACAATTTGGAAATGCCTTACAAATATTTGAAGATCTACTTTGTTGCTTCCCAATGTGCCATTCTCAAATTGGATAAAAATCTATTCATCGGTATAACAGCGCGTGCAAAAATACATACACTCTTTCTCCTTTTCGGTGGTAAGATAAGTTCTCTTGCTCAACCTGAAATGAGTTATTAATGGTGTACTCACTAGCTTGACATGCTTCATATTGAATCTTTCGTGCCCATTTAATGTATTTCTCTTGTGTTAACTATAACTCTATAGCCATCTTGTCACAAATAATCTCCATGCCTAAAATTTGTTTATTAAGACCAAATTTTTTATATCCAAGAAATTGGACAATTATTCCTTCAAACTATAAATCATACTAATATCTTGTCCTACTATTAGCATATCATCCACATATAGGAGAAGGATGATGAAGATAACACCAGAGAATTTCCTAATACTCACAAGGATCAACTAATGATCGTTTATACCCATTGCTCATCATAAATGAATAAAACTTCTTGTACTACTACTTTGGGTGCTTGTTTGAGCTTATAAAGACACTTCTTTAACTTGCATTAAAAGTCCTCTTTCCCTTTGACTTTAAACTCTTTTGCCTGCTCCAAGTAAATCTCCCCTTCCAAATCATCATGAAGAAAGTAGTTTTCATATCAAGTTACTCAATTCAAAGATCCAAACTAACAATTAGTCCTATTATTATATATATTGACGTCATCTTAACACCCCTCTTTTTATTATATCCCTTTACCTTTAATCTCGCCTTATAATTCACTAGCTTATCACTAGCTTTCTTGACCTTAGACATCCATCGATTTGTTAAGGCTTTCTTGCTTTTAGGAAGTTTTACTAGTTCATAGGTCTCTTTCTTCTTCAACGAGTCCATCTCCTCTAGCATTGCCTTGAGTTAAAAGTCTTTGTCTTCAAGTGACTGCACTTTTTAGAAGTTCTTTGGCTCCCTTTTAATAGTAACTAGGAAATATTCCAAACTAAAGTATCTTGTTGAAAGTCTATTCACTCTACTTGACCTTCAACGTTATATATCATCTAATACTTGAGCAAGTTGCTTCCTTTGCTCATAATGCTCACTGACCTCTTTTACATCATCCACATGATGTGTCTTATGTGACTCTTCACCATCAGAGTACCCTAGATCATTATCATCTTGTACAAGCTCATGTTCTTCTTTTTCACTTATAGGCTAATCAATGAAAGATAGAATAGGGGTAAAATATGCTATAACGAACGACAAACTATTGGAAGTAGTAATGTCTTATTTGATGCAATTTGCACTCATCTCATACTTTTATAAGATTACATCCCTGCTTCTAACAACCTTCTGCTTTTCTAAGTCGTAAAGCTTGTAGTTGAACTCCTCATTACCATATCCAACAAACACACAGGGAGCAGTCTTGAAATCTAGTTTTGATCTCTGCTTGACATGTGCTTGAAAGCCTTACATCTAAACACCTTAAGATGTGAATAGGTTTGATCCTTTCTTTTCCACACACTCTCAGGAATGTCAAGCTTCAAAGGAACTGGAAGAGTTATATTGATCAAGTATACAGCGGTTCTAACAACCTTACTTTAAAAAGGCTTCGGCAGTTTTGACATCTGAAGCATACACTGAACCTTTTACATAATAGTCCTATTCATCCTCTCGATAGTACCATTGTGTTGTAAGGTATCAGGTTTCGTCTTCTTATACCTTATGATATATCTTGCATATTACTCTTTAAACTCATTGGAGGTATACTTGCCTCTATTGTCAATCTAGAGATATTTTAACTTTCTTTCTGTCTCCCTTTTCACCATGACATGAAATCTATGAAAATTCTCTAAGACTTGGCCTTTTGTTTTCAACATAAAGACCCAGGTCTTGCGTGTAGCGTCATCAATAAATGTAATAAAGTACTTGTTACCACCCAAGGACTCCACCTCATGGGAGCACAGACATCAGAGTACATCAACTCCAACTTCATCTTCCTCCTTGTAGACTTCTTAGAAAGACACTCGATGTTACTTTGTAGTCACGTAATAATCACAGCGGTTGAGAGAAATGTAATCTTCTCAGGTTAAATGATCTTCCAGTAAACAACCTGATCCCCTTCTTGCTAATGTGTTCCAACCTCCAGTGCCACAAATTTGGTGAAATATTTTTTTAAATAACATGTAATTCTCCAGCACATACCTTCAAGCATGTAACATACAGGGTGCAACACAATTCACCACAAGTAACTATCATTGCTTCTTTTCAAAACTTCTACTTGTCATTCTCAAACATATGTTAATATCCCTCTTAATCAAGTACATTCATAGAATGTAAATTGAGTTGTCAGTTTATAATATGTTATACACCTCTCAAGGTCAACGTACACCTAACATCAAATTGAACTCGGATGTCTCCCGTACTGACGATGCTAGCAAAGCTCTGATTGCCCATCTTCACACTTCCAAAATTACTACTCTTATAATTGGTGAAGTATTCCCTCTCTAGAACACAATAATATGACACCTTTGTATTGACAAGTCACTGCAAATCCAAGTGACTAATGTGGAGATACTTATCGATTGCACAAATCAATGACATTTCATCATATGTACTTAATGTCATTGTAAAAGTGTTGTTGTCGTCTCCATCCTTCTAATTATCTTACTTTTTCTAATCTCTCTTCCACTTGTAGCATAACTTTTTTACGTGACTAGATTTGGTACAATAATAACACTTTTGGTCTCCTTGTTATCTTGTGACTTTGACCTGTTCTTCATCTTGCCTTATCCTTGGAACCTTTGCTTTTGTTTCTTCTTCTATTTTCTACCACAAGTTCCTACATTTTATTGACACTGATCTCTTTCCCCCTAATCTCTTTATTAAACATGCTTTTTTTTATTACATCCAAAGAAAGCACACAATTTGGAGCAGAATTGTTGGTAATCACAAGTAAAACTTTCTAACTATCCGACAAAGAACTCAATAGGAACAAAGTTTCTAATTTATCATCAAGGGCGATCCTCTTCGTAGTTAACTTATTGATGATATCCTAAAAATTGTTGAGATGCTCTAACGTTAAATTCTCAACCTTCAACTTTAGGTTGACAAGTCTTTTAATCAAGGAGACCTTATTGTGAGTTATCGTCCTCTTATAAAGACCCTATAACATCTTTCACAACTCAAAATGATCCGTCTCTTAAGATACACAGTTAAATATGCTAATATCAATCCATCATAGTTTCCAAGATCTTTCACTTCATCTTCTCCCACTCTTATGTCATCTTCTCTGACTTAGATGGGAAAACATCTTTTATACTTATGTTCACATCAATTAGATCATAAAGATCCTTGCAATACAAGAGATCTTCCATCATAAGTCTCCAAATTGAAGAGTTGGTCGACGTCAACTTCATCATAGAGCTATTATCACTCTCCATATATATGGCTCTGATGCCACTTTATCGGATTTCAAACAATAACATTTGAGATCATTTAACCAATAACAAACTACTCAAATGATATAGATGACGATAAGAAAAATTGGACACAAGATTTTACCAATAAGAAATATATTAAATTCAATAATAGCATGATATAAACTATAAAGGTTTCAAGCAAAGAATACTTCACAAAACAAACACAACTAAAATTTTTCTTAACTCTTTTATAAAAACTAATCTTTAACCTCTAGAATTGATATATAGACATATATTAATTCGTCAATATATTTCAATGTACAAGACTCTCCACTTTACGATGCTCAGGAAAGTCATCAATTTAGGTGATAAAAACTATTTAAACTCTAAAACTCTTACCAGCTTTATTTAACTTTTTTCTCTCAAACTTTTCTTAAATATCAAAAGAATAAGATTTTTTAGCACCCTAGATTAAGCACAATTTTATTTCTTTTGATTTGTGAAGACAGTTAATACTTTCGGATTCCAGATTTAATAGAATTAAACAAATAAAATTGAATAGAATGGGACTAGATCTACAACACAGATGCAATGGACAAATATTTTCCTTTCCATCTCAGCGACAAAGAAGCAATAACTATCAACTAATTGTTTTACAAGCTCAGAATATAAGCCGTCAGCAGCATGCCATTTCTAGCACCAACCCCAGCAGCGGCGCAAAGCCCCACAGACGGCGATGGCTACGAAATAGCACTCTGGAATTTGCCTAATCTTTCCGGGAAGCCGCTTCTTTATAACTGGCTTAGAACCAGCACTAGGATCATTCGGCAGTTCAATACCTATGGCTTTCCAGTCAACATTTGGAATGGATATCTTGGTTCTTCAATTCCTGTCACCAATGCTAAGATAGCTTTAAAGGTCAATCTAGAAGTATGCATCCGCAAACTAATGAGTAAGGAAAACAAAGAAACCTTAAACTGAGCAATGGAAGAAGAGAAAAGTACGGAAACGTACAGTGGCAGAGGAAGGGAGATGACACTTGGAAAGCGGAAATCATGAAGCGCACCGTTTCCGATGATAATAAACTTTTGGATTATATAATGGCAAAACGGTAATTTGAATGGGAAAGGTGGACGAGTTAGGTAAGAATCCACTGCGACTTGACCCACCGTTGGGGAGTGCAAGAGGGACGTTGCTGGTGAGAGAAGCAAAGCTGCAAAAAGACTATTTTGTGGATAGCGTGAAGCCCAAGAGAGTTCAGTTCAGTTCTTTAGAGTTTTAGGTTGTGATTAGAGAGTTTCAATGGATTTTGTGTGTTTGTTTCTTCCATTTTTCCTTTTGAAGCTGGTCATCAAATTGAAGTACCCTGACGTCTTGATCATGAGAAGTCTCCTCCACGCAACCATCATTCGCCATTATCACCACCACCATCCTCAATGATCGAGTTTCCTGTTTAAACTTCTTATATTCCCTCAGTTGCTTCTTCTCTTTTCCACGCTTGTGTACGTACGATTCTATTTTGTCGAATTTTGTGTTTCTTTGTTGTGCACCTGATAAGAGCCTTTCAACATTTTGTTCATAACGATACTATTAGCTTCGAGACAATGCCGGGTATATTCTCAGCGAAACCCACCTCACCGAGTCCTACTACTTTGGGACAATTTTTTCTTCATCAAAACGACATTAAAACTCCGTCCCCATTGCTAAAACGGTCTCCAAACCCTCGAACCAAACAGTCTACGCCGGAGAAGCTTCCCGTCAACGAGTCCTCGCTCGATAATCGCGATCTCGGTCCATTCTTCTTAAAGCTCGCACGTGACACAATCGCTTCTGGTGAGAACCCGAACAAGGCCTTGGATTACGCGTCACGTGCGTCCGTATCCTTCGAGAGATGTTCGGGTTCGGGCCTGGAGCTGGCTATGAGCTTGCACGTGTTGGCTGCGATTTATAGCAGCTTAGGCCGGTTGGAGGAGGCGGTTCCGGTTCTGGAGCGCTCCATCGAGATTGCTGATGTTCTCAACGGGCCGGATCATGCGTTGGCCAAGTTTTGCGGGTATATGCAGCTGGGTGACACGTATTCTTTGCTCGGGCTGTTGGACCGCTCCATTTCTTGTTACGAGTCGGGTTTGAAGATCCAGATTGAAGCTCTCGGGCATTCAGATACCAGTATTGCAGAGACATGCAGGTAAATTCCTTAAAATCTCAATCTGTATACACTATAGGTGAACATAGGTATTGAATATTGATGATCATAAACGGTAATTACAATGTTTAGTGTTTAATAAAATAGTCTTAAGTGGCAGGTACTTAGCAGAGGCATATATTCAAGCAATGCAGTTTGAGGAAGCAGAAAAGCTTTGCAAGAAAACGCTTGAAGTTCACCGGAAGCGCAGTGAACCAGCATCCCTTGAAGAAGCCACCGATAGGAGGCTTATGGCTCTTGTTTGTGAAGCAAAGGGAGACTTGGAATCTGCCCTTGAGCACCTTGTGCTTGCAAGCATGATAATGATTGCTGCTGGTCAAGACAATGAAGTTGCAGCCATTGACGTTAGCATTGGCAACGTTTACTTGACCTTATGTCGGTTTGATGAAGCTGTTTTCTCATACCAAAAAGCTCTAACAGCCTTCAAATCCACACGGGGAGAGGATCACCCTTCTGTGGCCTCTGTCTTTATTCGTTTAGCAGATCTCTACCATAGGACTGGCAAGATAAGAGAGTCCAAATCATACTGTGAGCATGCTATGAGGATATACGCGAAACCGATCCCTGGCACCGTAGCTGAAGAGGTTGCAAGAGGATTGACCGAAATCGCAGCCATCTATGAAGCTTTAAATGAACCTGAGGAGGCATTGAAGCTCCTAAACAAGGCAGTGAAGTTATTGGAAGGCACTCCTGGACAGCGCAGCACAGTTGCTGGCATAGAAGCTCAGATGGGTGTGATGTTCTACATGGTGGGCAAATACGGGGAAGCTAGAAGTTCTTTCGGAAGTGCCGTAGCAAAGCTTCGGGCCAGTGGGGAGGGTAAGTCAGCCTTCTTCGGAATTGTGTTGAATCAGATGGGATTGGCTAGTGTGCAACTGTATAAAATAAATGAGGCTGCTGAATTGTTTGAAGAGGCAAGACTGATATTGGAGCAGGAGTGCGGCCACTGTCACTTGGATACTCTCGGAGTGTGTAGCAATCTTGCAGCAACTTATGATGCCATGGGGAGGTGCTAAACGTTCCATGTCCTTTCTGTATCTTTTGTTTTTTGGTACAAGTAGGTCAATGATAAGCCTCTTTATGTTCCGGATTTACCCACAACTTCCATTTTCTAGAATTCCCATATACTGACTTTGATGATATCTTTCCATGTGAATGAATATTTTGGGAAGCTGCTGTGTTGAACAAGAAAATTTCCCGTACCTTTTGCAGGGTAGAGGATGCAATTGAGATACTGGAGTACATCCTCAGGGTGAGAAAAGAAAAACTTGGGACAGCAAACCCCGATGTTGATGATGAGAAGAAACGACTAGATGAGCTCTTGAAAGAAGCTGGGAGGTCTAGAAGTAAGAAAGGAAAATCTCTAGAAAAACTACTGGACTTCAAATCCCGCACGATGGAGGCTACGAGGAGATGGTCTGGATTTGGTTTCAGAAATTAAGGTCAAGAATGTCCCTCATGGCCTCGCGTCTCAGGGACTATTCTGGTTGTAATAGAAAAGATAAACATAATGCTTAAATGAAATTTATGTTTTACCGTTGAAATTTCCCAGAATCCAAACAGAGACAACACCAAAGTACAATAAACAGGAAACAGAGGAAGTACCTCACAGATGCCACTGACGAGATAGTAAAAGAAAAACCCAGAATTTTCCAAACAAAAAAAAAAAGAAAAACCCAGAAGAGCAAATGAGAAATTGTTGTCATCTGTCTGTCAATGAGATAAATCCCAAATGGAGACCGACCCTGCTCTTTGTTCTTCATTTGTTAAATGCGAATGAGAGTATTATGTGCCTTAAACACCGCCACTGGAACATGTTCAAACTGAACTCGTTCATCGGTAAAAACTTTTCTGATGAGGTAAAACTTGTTGATAGGTGATTCTGCGCCCAGGCGACGACAAACGTCAACAACAAAAGACCTCGACCATTTTCTGCTGAAGCCTTTTTGAAATTACCTTTCCTTATTTTTCCTATATCATACCTATTATCTTCATCAAGTGATGAGGACGTATGAGGTTGAAAAGCGACAGAATGGTCCCGTGAAGTTTACAGCTTGCTAGTTGCTACGGACGTACAAAGCTTAGCTTCAATCTTTGATGACACATTATAACTAACATTCAAAATCCTTCCCAGTTCATCTTAGTAGTATTAGTTAGTTATTCTTCCTCATCTTTCATATTTACTTGCTTTCTGTTGTTACTTTCCCTTTCCCCTAAAGATTCTGTATTGATAATAATAATATATCAATCTCCTTAAACTATAGTGAACCACCGTCATCATGGTTACTTGCGGTGCAGTGACCAAATTCACGTAAGTGGAAAGACATCCTTTGATGTACTCATGAGATGACCGCTCTTGAACTTTATCTTTTAAAGAAAAACAAAATGACGTTTTGTGTTACTCGCCAGGCTTTAGACTGGGTCGGGTCATAGCAGTCCTGGCCAGGTCAGGACTCAGGCGTAAAGTTCTAAACATTTTCTTCAACTTTCCTTCCATGGGAAGCACCGGAAGCGAAAGAACCAAGCGGCGCGTGATTAGGACTTGGGATTTTTCCCGCGTGGCCGTATCTATCAGCCATCACGGTCGACTCCTCGCCTTCAAGATAGGTGGTCTCTTATCTTCTAAATTGGGGGGTCCACTAGCAATCTGCCACGTTTAATCATTTGTAGCGTCCTTTTTCTTCACTAAATGAATAGAAAAAAACAAACTCTCTGGAAAAAGACTCCGGGTTAAAGGAACGGTGTCGTTTCTTACATACTCCTTGTTTTACGTCCCTGCTTGATTTTCTGACTAAAGGACCATAACTGGTGAAGGATAAAAATGAGAATTTACATATTTATCCTCTCCCCAATCAGTTTTTACAACTCTCCCGCTCTTCTCTGCAATTTTCTCCCTTTTTTTTTCCGCTTTTCTCCGTAGATTCTTTTCGATCCATATCCTCCTCCCTTTTGGTCTGTCTTCTCTTCTCTTCCTCTTCTTCTTGCGTTTCTTTATCTAATTTTCTTATTATCCGTAATTAATCTAAACCGATGCATATGATTTTTAATTGTGGTTTACCAGTGTTGCCTTTTCATGTTTCTGATACGTGAGGCACAACGACGTTATGAATGCGTGCTTGATTTAGTAACAAACGAAGCCTTAGATTATGTTTATATCATTGTTGCGCGTTTATCGTGTTATCTTTCATCTCTTCATGTTTATTCCGCTGTTTTTCTGTCTGGGTAATAGTCAATTTTCTTTTTTTTTGTCCTTTTGTTTTCCTTCTTGATTTGTTAGATAGAGAGAGATATATATGTTGGTGGTCAATTTTGATGAGAATCTATTTAATTTCCAGTTTCGTTTGCCAAATTTTGGTCGTAGCGGAATAACTAGATATCACTACGTGTTTCTCGTCTTTTCTGAGTTATGATCTTTTTGGCTTTTGTTCTTGTGCAAATTGTTGCCCTCTGGGAGTGAAGAGAGTGCTCTAACGACAATTTAATCGTGATTTTAGGGAGTGAATGATTTTGTTGGTTAGTGAAAGTTAGTTTAGCTTGATTTTTGTTTTAGGATTGGGAGGTTTGTTAGAATCCAAATTGAATCAAGGGTGTCTGCTCTTATGCCTATACCAAGTCCACCTGGGCCTAATATGATTAGGTATTCATTTTGGCGTTCAAGTCTTATTGCTGATTTTGGTTTTCAAGCTTAACTCTTGCTAAATTCAATTCCTCTATAGTGCTGATCTTGTCATGATGTAGGATATGAGCATGGTTTGATGTGCCTTTTGTGTATCTCAGACTGATTTTTGTTCTCAGACTGATAGCTATCTTGATCTTGGTTGGAATTCTTATATCTAGTGAAAATCACTAATAAAGTTAAGAAAGTAATAAATCCATAGCTAAAGATTTGACTTTTTCTTCCTACTCTTATGCCTACAATAAAGAAGTCTATTGAGCTTTTACTGATTCTCTACCTTAATGGATTGCTTGTACGATGGATATTTTTGTGGCATTTGAAGCATCAAATTTTCTTCTTTTAAGGTTCACTTTTCATTCGCATGATATGCAAGATCTAGCTTCACCATTTTAGCTATCTCCTCTGATTTTGTGTCTCTGTGAATGGTAATAACAGCTTCTTGATGGTGATAAAGTTTCTTGTGTGCAGCAGATGTGTCAAATAAAGGAGAGTTATGGCAGCAGCAGAAGCAAGGGCAGTTTGGCAGAGGGCAGCTAATCGGTGTTTTGTCCAAGAAGATGCTAAACGAGCTCCTAAATTAGCTTGCTGCCAATCATCATCTTCATTATCTAAGCAGGTTGAGGGAGCACCAACAAGTGCAGTTGACGTGCTCGATGACCACGCTGCTGGCTTCATGCCTCCTAACAGGAACCCTTCGTGTCCCAATCTGCTTCCTGATACAAGATGGTCGCTTCAGTTGCAACCTTGTAATGTATACAACAAAGGGTTGACTTATGAACAGCTCATTTCCCTAGAAGCCGAGATGGAAAACTTGAGAGCGGGGATTGTAAAATCACCCTCAAAATTTAGTGAGGTTTGCTCACACGATATTGAAGACAACAATTATACTGAGTCTTTTGTGAAAGTTGACGGTAAGATCTCTACTGCTAACGTGGTGAAGGATATTGAAGCTAAACAGCAAGTAGAAAAAGCTTCATATGATCAAGATTCTCTACAGTTTCTTGATTTTAAAAAGACGAAGGACAACTCCAAGATGATTGAGATTGATAATGGATGCCCCAAATACAAAAGAAGCAATGACTGCTGTTTTGATCCAGAGTCTCCATGGATTGCTGATGAAAAGAATTTGCCATGGTGGCGAACTACAGATAAAGAGGACTTGGCCACATTGGTTGCACAAAAGTCACTTGATTTTATTGAGAATTGTGATCTCCCCCCACCTCAAAAGATGCACGTCAAGAGATACCCATGTGCTTGTCCCGGATCTTCTGGTCATTTGGAGCTGCTGGCATCATCTCTAGATTGGAAGGCACAAGTTGGTTGTATTTCCAGTGAAATTATTCATTTAAAGGGCTGTCCCAGTTCTGAAAGCATTCGTACTTGGACTGAAGGAAACTCACAAAGCGGTTCGGACAAGTCATTGAGGTATTTGCTATACTATAACTTCTGTTTTCTTTTACTTCTAAAATTATTTACATCAGTGTTCCATGGGTATGTTGACCATTTAAATAGACTCAGAATTCAATGCTTTGCATCTGAACGACATATTCCTGCTTGCTTGCTAATGCCACATATTTTAGTTTATTGCCAGGATAATAGAATTTGTAGACTTGTACATAGGATCTCTGTTGATGTATGTATTCATATATGCACATCTATGTTGTTATAAGCTCCTGAACTTATTTATGGCAACCTGCAACCTTTAATTACAGTCATACTGCAACTCAAAAGGATACCACAGGAAGTGGACAAGCTTCAGAGAATGATCCGTGCAAGGCTCAGTTACTGGAAGCACTTCGTCATTCTCAAACACGTGCCCGGGAAGCAGAGAAGATAGCGAAGCAAGCCTGTACTGAGAAAGATCACGTCATTAAACTCTTTTTCAGACAAGCCTCACAACTATTTGCCTATAAGCAGTGGTTCCAAGTGCTCCAGGATACTGACAAGCCAATGTCCTCTCTCTTACCTTTAGCTCTCTCTAAAGGCAGGAAATTGCACAAGAACTGGCAGAAATCCGCAAAGAGTAAGAGGAGCAAGCGAAATTGCGGAACGGATGCCAACACTTATGCTGTAGCATTTGCATTGGGGTTGGGTCTTGTTGGCGCTGGTCTGTTACTAGGATGGACAATTGGATGGATGTTGCCCTTTTAAGAGTTTTGGTGAAATTGCTGCTTCTTGTAACAAATCAGTTATCTGGATGTGCATGTACATATTCATGTCTAGTTCTTTTTTCATAATTATTTTGGGTTCTCGTCACTGATTATGTTTTCCTGATCTTCTTTTTTCATGTAATTCACTCTCTTTTGGTTTCTGTACAAATTGGGATGAGGGATTGTAACATCTGTATATGGAAATTCTTTTCCAGTCTCCCTTTGATATTGTGTATAATACATGTTGCTCTTTGTACCCTCTCATCCTTTGTCTCTCTCGTTCTTTGAAGCTTTTGTCCTTTAAGATTTATTATATTATACGCCACCCAATGCATTTTTCTACGTGAAGCATCAAAGTATGTTGGTTGCACCAATCCTCAATCAAATACTTCTCTTTTGGTTCCGTTTTCCCTTCAGAATTAGTACAGTACTAATAACAGATGAGAAAAGGTTAGACAATGGAGAAAAAGACTTGGAAAATCTTGTTGCGAACTTGCGGTTGCGATTTCATATAGGAGCATTGAGAGTGAGAAGGCCCAATGTAAGGAAAACCCAACGTCAGTAGGAGGAGTTAATAAACATCGGCAGTCATAATTTTGACAGAAACAGAAACGGAAGAAAAAATGGCCTTGATGGAGAAACTGAAGATTTTCGTAGTGCAAGAGCCTGTCGTAGCAGCTTCTTGCCTCATTGGTGGCGTTGGTGCGCTTTTCTTGTTAATTTCATTCGTCTGTCTATCCTTTCTATTTATTCTTTCTATGTATTCGATTTTATTAATCGAAAATCTCTTATTTTTCCCTTTAATTTTGTAAAATGTTTGAAGGCGTTTATGGATCTGACGTGTTCAATGATGAATGCCTTGGTTTCACATGTTTCAAAGTTGGCGAAATTCCCAGTTTCTCTTATTCCATTGATGAATTTTGACACGAGGATTATCTTATCTCTGTTCATTCAAGATCATTTGGATTCTAGATAGGTTAAGAAAAGACTTGGATAATTAGGGTGTTCTTTTACTTCCTGTAACTATGATGCCTGTTTCAAGGCAATGATGATTGATCACCAGATACATATTACTCAGATGCCAAATCTGGAACTGAAATCCATTTGTTCCAAAAGCCATTCATTTGTGCAATGCACGGATCACCAGCCCATGTTCTTCTATGAAATATGTAGAATGATGAATACTGGTAGCCCTTGTGCTGTTTTCATGGGATTTCAGAGGTTGCAGAAACCACATGGATGCTAATTCTTAAGCCTCTTAACAAGTTATTATCTGCATCATATGGTTGTTAGTTAACTCTTTTTTAAGTCTCTTACTAGTTATTAACGTGGAGTTCTCGTGAAATTTCAGGTCTTTTCCTTCCAGCTGTTGTAAGACCAATGTTGGATTCTTTTGAATCAGGCAAGCAAGTCCCACAGCCTGCCCTGAGTGATGTGAGTACTTACACGTCGCCTTGTTAGTTATTTTATGACTTACGAATGATCTTTTATAGTTCATTGCGGACACCCATGGACTATAATCGTTACTACCCCATAGGAACGAGATGATTATGCATGCAGAAACGATCTTAGTTTTGTTTATGACCATTGGGACTCGTGTGCTGTTGGCTACACAGTCTGCAATAATTTCTACTTGCTTATCCCTTTTCTGCTCAAAGCTTGATTTTCTTCTTTATCTGGTCAAGAACATTATGGGCATTAGTTAATGAATTTAAGATGTAAAGAGTGGATATGGATGAAAAGGAAAGGAGGATACAGAAGGATTATATGTAATCCCTGAAATATGAAAAGAATAAGAGAATTCATATTCAAGTTTGAGCAATGTTTCCTGAGCCCATTGATGTACTTTGCTTGAGAATCTAAGGGTACCTAATATCTACACTAACCTTTTTGCAGGTGCTCACTGGAGTGAGGGGTAAGAAATAGCGATGAATCGGTTTCGATGAATTACGTAGCTAAAGTTGATACATTTCCACCTGTCTTTAGTCTTCATACTTCCAGTTGCGATGAGCAGCATGAAATAATCTGTTTATCCTTTCAATTGTTGGAACATCCGAGAGATTTCTAATGCCGAGGTTAACCTTTTTTGGATTTATCCTCTGAATATTTCCTCCTGTTTACTTGTAAATGAATTTTACAGTAAATACTTCAATGGAAATCAACTGTTCTTGTTTCATTTCTGTGAACTCATTTCATATTCACATGAATTCCCAAATGGAATACCGGCCGGTCCGTTGTTTGCTGCACTAATGCTGGAGACTCGTGGTTCTCTTCTTTGTGTGAACATCCCTTACTGCAGGTGCCTCCATTGTTAATATGATGGGATTTTGAGAAGTTACATTGAATTCGAATCAACAACCTTTGTAATGTGTTGCTAACAGTTGTGCAATAATTGGAACACTATTAAATCCTGGCATGCATAGATTAGAAGCAGTAACCAAAGAAGAAAAGCTCAGTCCTGAAAACGACATTAAAACAACTTGCAATCCATAGATGCTTATACATAAACATGTACATTTATGATTCTTACAACATCTAGCAGAGGGGAATACAGGAAACTAATGACATATATTAGTCTTGACCAAATACTTTCAGACAATCTTTTTCTACTAAGAACAAGAACTGTTCCGTCTGTTGATGACTCTGACGGCACATTTTTTGTGATTTTATTCTTGGAATGTCTAACCTAACCATGCCAGTTTACCTCAAAAGGTCCAGTAATTCTTGGCACAAAGAAAAAAGATTCCCATCAGGCAAACAAACAAGAGTCGTCCAAGGAACAGAGCACGAGGTAGCAGGAGACCGTAGCTGGCAACGATGTGATATACCACATTGACATGTCATTGCCGTAATCATACCACAGTAGTTATAAAGAAAGTAAATGGACATATGGCTCTGTGCCCCTCCTCCAATAATAGTCACGTCGCAAAGCTTGCCTTTTTTCCTTTCCTACCCTTCCATGGCACCACATGTTTCAACCCCTCATAAATAGTCACCTACAAAAAAGGCAAGATAGTTCAGTTATTGTAGTTTAGAATTGGCAAGAGAAGTGATGGAAAAATTTGGCTACAGGTTGGTCAATTGTTTGAAGGATCAGAAGTTTGGACACAGGAAAAACATTCCTTGGTTCTGAGTTTCCCTTTGATTCTCGTCTAATAAATAGATTCTTGCCACTCTGATTAGAAGAACACTATTAGCAATAACTAGAGGACATGAGTTGAAGGTTAGAATGATATGCCCTTATCTCCCACACAAAGATCGCACAATGTTTGATGAAGCAGTTAAACGGAGGAATTATAAGCAAAATTTTCACTTAAAAGAGGAGTTCAGACATGAGAACTAACCCAGAACGGAGACCTGGCATGGGAGAGAGCAGAGAAGCTGCCAGACCTTGTAATCCTCTTAATCTTAGGCAATTCGTTGCTATCATCATCTTCTTCTTCATTGTCAGCTTCTCTATCGACAAACGATGGAAAAACATGGCTACTTCCCCCAACAACCTCTCTTTTAACCTTGAAAGCTCTCATCCCCCAACGCCATGAACCAAAAAGACCTCTCTTGTAGTCGTTGAGAACCATGGCACCAAGTTGATGTCTTTCAGGACTGCAACAACTGCGAAACGAACCAAGTCTCTCCCTTTTTACAATTCTAAAAGAAGATGACTGAAACCTTGATGATTTGCCTATGTAAGGACCTTCCAGCACAGTCGTTGGTGAGAACTGTTTAGCAAAGTAAGCATCCATAAGAAGCCTTGGAGGTGGCTCCAGGGACTTCAGAGTGAAATCAACGGTCTTGTTTGCTAGAATCGTGCAGTGTCTTGGCTTGCCAGGTTCTTCTTCCCAGCGAAATGGGACAGAAGCTGAGGAGTAGAATGGTGGGGTCATCGCCCCTGAGGTCTCTGGTGATTGCATTAGTCCACGTGAAAATGGGTTTGAGAGTAGCGGTAGTCTTGGTGTAGAGCTTGACTCTGGTTCTGTTTCTTCTGAACCCATCATTTCCAATCTCTTCTCTGTCTGAGCTGAATATGTTTGGTGGGCTTTCTTTGCTTATGTAGTGTGACTTTGTACTTGGAAAATGGAAACTATGTGGAAGACAAGGCAGGTGGCTCAACGGAGAAAAAGACATGCCTTTCTAGCCATCACTCAAGACTGAAGTTACAATAATAGGCCCATTAGTCCTTTAAAGCCAATATTCAAAACAAAGATTGCAACTATCAATTGAATTACCGATTCTTAGTTTTAAATTATTGATTTATTACCTAATAATTTACTTAATTCACTGGTCTTGGCTTAATCATGACGTTATTAATCATGTCTACATAAGCATTAAGTAAACTAATCTAAAGCACAATTAATATCCTAATCTTCTTTGCTTTGAAATTAATCTAATTAATCAAACTTTGGGCCATGAGATGACCAAAGCATGAAAGAATATATAAAGATACCATAATTGCATGCCTATGACCTCACCTGATTCCAAAGAACCTACTCTCTTGTTAGGAATTGAAAAACACTAAAGGCACCAAAAAGCACTTCTTTTTGGGAGTCAGCTTGGCTTTAGCAATTTTATTTGTTGTTTTCCTTAAAAAAAATTGCAAGGAAAAATTGCAATTATTACGCCAAAACTCAGCAGAAATCTCGAATTTTAGTAATACGTAACTTTATTCTTAATTAGTAGGAAGGTTACTTTTTGATAAATTAATATTTAAATTACGTTGTAAATATATGCTATATAAAATTCGGAGTGTGTATAATATAAATTTTTTGATATATTAATAATTTAAAATTAAGTCAAATACTATTTACAAAAATTGAGATTAATTTCATAATAATTTCTTTAAACACTTAAATATTATTAAAAAAACTTAATTTCCATAATAATTTTGCAAAAAAAACACAAATATTAGAACATTGATTATATAACCTCTTAGAACACAGCATCTCCGTATTCCCAGCCACATATGATTATAGCTTTAGGCATTGGATGCCATCATGTGATGTAAAATCAGCTTGGATGTTTCTTGATCCACCCATTAACCTCTTACAAAAGCAAACTCCTCATCTTCACCAAACTGTTGACATTTTACTGTTTCACCGACGACTGTGGGCAGTCATAATAAGAATCAGATTGCTTGTGCCAGGAAAAGAGTACAAGGCCTACATAGTAAGCTTTAGATGATGATGATGGATGTGAAGGAAAACGATCACAGCCCAGCTGGATACCTACTAAAGTCAAAAAGAACGCCATTTTTGTCATTTTCAATGTTTATGAATTGCGAAACAAACATTGAAAAACACCTCTTCTTCGTTGACTTCCACTGCTCCTTTTAACCCACATTTGCCGTTTGGAGTGTTAAGACGTGTGGGAAACCCATGGCCACCAGTGCTTCCAAGGTCAGATCTTCAAATGAGTTTTTGGATTGCTTTGACTTTATTTCATTGCTGAGTCATTTAGTTAGAGCGTCACTATTTATAATTATTGCATGTATTAGAGAGTCATTTAATTAGAGGCTTAAAGCGCACCATCAGATCTTTCCAGACCTCACTTTATTACGAAAGTTCGGACTGAATGCATCGATGATTTGATATTTAATACTGTGATGAAACAAAAGCAGACAAGTGGGAAGAGGAACAGTTACAGAGCATTCAAAGCTCGATACCCACAGGCACACGAAACACAGAGAAGCGTTTAATTCTGTTAACTTCGATGGAGGCCCACAAACTGACGAAACTAACTCTTCAACCAAACCCATCACTGCTTTGGGCCTATTGTTTTGGATTTTACACTTTACGACTATGAACCAAGTCCAATCCAGCTTTTAGGCTATCAAAGAGATTCCTCAAATTACCAAATAACAGGACTAAACTACCATACAAAAGGTGTCTGGGTCTACCTGATCTTATTGTAAGCGTCCTCCTCAGGAGGCTCTGTTTTAGGTCAATCGTATGTTATATCCAGTGCAGACTGCAGACCTACCGGAGAGCCTGCAACATGTGGGCATGGGACCATACAAACAAGGACAAACAATTATGAGAGAGAGAAATTTTTATGGAAAGCAGAGCGTTGGGAGTTGGGACCCATGAAAAGAGGATCCCAGACCCAGAGGGGATCAAATCCTCTGTCTAAGTTACGGTGTCCTTACTCTGTCCAGTGGGATGGATGCCATCCATTTATGTGGGATCCAGTGAGGTCTACATAAATGGATGGCATCCACCCCACTGGACAGAGTAGGGACAGAGTAACTTGGACAGAGAATTTGAGGTGCCTCAGGACACCATCTCTGCAGACTCTCTGAAGCAGGGGCTACAGACATTGATGACGGTGAAAGCTACTGCTCACAATAGACCAAGGAACCATATGCCATCAAAACACAAGCATTACATGTATGTTTTTACAAGATTAAATTGAAGTCTCACACCAATCCACAACATATACACAAATTTCATTGCTAATTCCTGACCATGCCCCACCCTTCTGTCTTTTCTTTTTCTTTGAGAAAAGGCCTACGCTACTCTTCTGACCCCTTGTTACACCATCCTCCTAGTCCACACTCACAAAAACCTTGAGCAATCTGAACTACCAAAAAGACCACTCCTTTCCACTGTCTCAAGGAAAAGAAAGGTTTTCAAGAACTTTCAGGTATCAGACCTATGCCCCGAGTCGAAGCTAACTGCTGTCCCATCACCTTCAAAAGATAATCCAGGCAACTTGTCCTTTGTGCTCAGCTTCTTGACTTCCTCACTAGAACAAATGAGTATCTTCTTGGCCATCTTACAGAATTCCCTGCAAGTAAACGATAAATCATTCCATAAACCGAGTTTATATAACATAAAATCGGGTGAAACCTGCAGTGCATAGACCAATGTCTTGTGTTACTTACGGCCATGGGTCGTCACCCACTAACATCTGATCACCCTCGTCATCGGTAAAAACAACAGCCCAGTTGTCACGAGTACAGAGCTCCCCCTTGATTTCAAACATGTTCTCTAACTCATTTATAAGATCATTGTACCCATTCAAGACCGTCAAATCAACTGCACGACCAACGGCAACACCTTGCATTTGAACCTGCCCAATAAAATATACTCCTCCCTTAACAGATCACCAATCAGCTAAGAAACCAAAGATCAACTAACAACTTCGCCTTTCATTTTACCTTTGTACGAGTTCTTGTGGAGCTCGAGGATCCTCGATTGATCTGTGTTTCCTTTGGTAACGTATCCAATACAGCTTGATTATGATCTTTTGAACACTTCAAAGTATCGATATTTTGAGGCTGGCCATTATCAACTCCAGATGAAACAGATCTTTTAGTGCCACTTGAATCTGTAGTTGAACATACAGGCTCCTTTTCTGGAATAGAGGCATCAGTAGGATTGGCTGTCAGATCAATTCCAAACAAGCGGTAATTCACAGAGTTCTCGTATTTCTTCTCCTTCTCCATGTGATCGTGCATCCCACTGCTTTGCATTGATGGCACTAGAGATGCATAACCAGACGTAACAGGCCAGCTTGTTATACTTTTGTGGTCCTCAGCCGAATCAGGAAGTAGGTTGAAAGATGCACTGATGTGGGGGGAAGCACATGCGCACTCCGAGCGGACCCTTGAGCTGCAGCTGCCATTGCTCACCATATTACAATCAATTTCCTTCTGCCTTATTGCCCATACACCTTGTGGTTCACTGTTGTTTTGGATGTCAGTAGTACCAGATAACTGTGATAAGTTGTGGGATTGAGTTGAACCATGATACCAGTGGGGTGAAGCCTCTGAACAAGTATAAATTTTTAAATTCCAGTTAGTTCATAAAATTTAAGATGATGTAACCATGCAGGATTTTGGTTGAAAACCAAGTCATATATTCTTTGTACCAGACGCTGGAATATCAAGAGGTCGCGGCCTTTTGCTCTTAACAACTGATTGAGCAGGGTTCAATAAAGTAGAAGCCGTGAGTGACTCTATCTCCCATGGAGAAACTCTATCGGGCCTCGCAATTGTTGCTGGTTCATCCCACTGAACCTGTAAGGAAGGCAACAAAGGAAACAAGCATCAAAATTCAGAAAATGAAGTCAGAACTCAGAGGTGAACTGCATAATCGTATCTAACCTTAAGAGACCGCCATTTAGAGCCTGACCACTGTGTAGAAATGTCTCCAACACCAACTATAGCGCCAGTGAACCTGATCAAATAGTTACAACATCAAATTGCATTCCAACTCCAGAATAAAATTGAAGGAAACAACTAGAACAAAAATGGCAGAGATACATTCTCTCGGGAGAATCTTCACCCTCAAATCTCATCTTGAACCGCATTCCAATAGAAAATCCGTTGCTAACAGCCTCAATATACTTGTTCAACCCAATAATAAACTGGCTTGTTCTAGAGATGATAGAAAATCTGTGAGATAAGGTAATAAATGCCAATGACAGAATCAGCTACATATTATTCATCAAACCTTGGCTTGTAATACACAACAAAAAGAGTCTGTGTAGTAACAGCGTGAGAGGCCGTAGCAAGCACTCCTAAATGCATGCTTTGGCTGGATATCACAGACGATGGCATTGGACTTTGCTGGCGTCCAAGCCGGCGTACCCCAACTCGCAATTCACCATTTTCACCCCTAAGAACATGTAATAGAACCATTAACGCGCTTCAATTTATAAAGAAATTCAAAAGCATGTTAATTTGATCACCTCAGAAACACAAAAGCATCCCCTGCAACCAGTCGCTTGGAAGTGACAAAAGTACTCCATCCAGTAGTAAGCAAATGTCTTCGTGGTTGACCTAATAATGAGAAGAAAGAGAAATGAAAAGGTTAAAGGTCAGACTATACATTTTGCCTCCCATGCTTTAATATTCCGAGCTCAAATTCAATATAATTCACGAGTTCAGTCAACCCGGATATGGTATCTGCACCAAATTACCTCTAAATATGTGTTTAAATCGCCACTCATAGCCATGAAGATCTTTTGCAGCCAATTCCTGAGTGGGCGTTGTTTGGTTCATATCCTGATAAAAACAGAAAAACTAGAGTAAGAAATCTCCAGCAGATGCTCAAATCAATAACATCTGTGGAGACATTATTACCAATTGAGGCAAGCACTCGGTGGCGTGCTTTCTGAGAACCGAGAAACCTCCATGAGTGCTAGTATCAGAAGCTGTTAAGATTTTGCAAAAGGAATGAACAATTGGCTTAGGTATCTCAGGCAGGGGTCCGTCCAGGCTTGATGGTTCAGTTTGCTGGAAAGAAAAAAGAAAACACCTCTTCAGCACATTATACATAAGATCGTCAGCTGTAAGTTGGATATGATTTCATAGAACAACCACGAGGCGACTTGCAAAGTTCCATCAAGCTAAACATAAGTTCACAGTTCAACTTGGATCAGGATAGAACCCTTTACTCGAAACCAAACTTAAAATATCCCTTCCAACCAAAAGAATTCCTAAGAATCATATTGACTTACATCTGCTTCTGGATGCAAAGTGATCTGAGCATAAACTTCATCTGTCTCTTGTTCTGCCTGTAGGTATGAATGAAAGGAAATTCTTTTTTAGAAAAAAAAAAGAAGTAAAAGGAAAAACAGAATTCAGATCTTAAACAAGCTATAGAATACCATCAGTTGAATGTTAACAACACGACAGAGGATCTTAGGAGGAAGGTTGAACAGAGGCATCTGCTGATTAAGTTCCTGGTTAGTTGATGCTTCTAACTGCGTTCATAGACCAAAAAAAAATGAGACCTTGAAATAACAGAAAAAGTATAGCAAATTCAACCTACTCAGAAAGGATTAAAAGAGAGTCGAAGGCAAATGTTGAAATTAGAATCACATACTTGTTCCATATGACCTTGAGGGAAGTAGAAAACTCTTTCTCCAGTTCTTGGAACCTCCACCAGTGGCCCTGCACATGCTTTCCAAAGCTCCGTATACAGATTATCACCACCTACATGAGCATAAGTCATGGCTTAGACTCTCTTTGGTTGCTGAGAAAACTCAAGGAAGAGAAGGTAATAAACTAAAACTCCCAGGTCTTAGATTTAGCGGTTTATCAATCCATAGGAAAGTAGAAATCTTAGTTTCAGAACCCAAATGTAAGTACTGATCTGAGACGAGAAGAATTCTATCAAAGATCTTCTCTGCCGGCCAACATTTTCACTTTAAAAATACCGACAAGAAGTTCCACCTGCTCTGTTTTCTCTCTCCTTTAACCAAACATGGCATCAAGACATCAACTTTCTTCATTCTCTTAGCCACAAGCACAGATTATGGAGGAAGAACACAATCTTTCTAACACCTCACCTCTTTCCACATGACAAAACGACGACCCCCTGAGAACACCGTCACCGTGAGCCGCCATAAAAAAAATCGCAAGAACGAAGCTTTTCAGCACAATAGAAGGAGAAACTCCAGTGGAGAGACAAGGGAAAAGAGGAAAAAAGAACTCGTAGGTACTAAAAGTAAGCCCGTTAATGAAGCAAAAAAGTCAATAAGGAAAAGGAAACAAAAAGCGGGGTGGTTTTTTCTGCTTCTTTGAGCTCTCTGTTTTAGTTACACAAAGTCCCACAGAAACAGCGGTTTGTTTGTGTGTGTTGGTCTTGTCCTCCTCTTCCTCGTTGTCTTTTGTTTGTTTGATGGTTGTCCCTGCTGATATTTCTGTCCCAAAGACTCAGAATCTATGTTACATATATCACCAAATCCCTGTAACAGCTTTTCTCCAAGTAACGTTGGTTTTGAAATCTCCTCTCCTCTCTCTATCTCTTTCTTCTGTCTCAATGGTCCTGTTCTGGTTTCACTCGCAACTTTTCAGTTTTCACTTCCTTTCTACTTACTGGTCCTTTTTCTGATTCAGTCTTTTATGTTGTGAATTTCTCTTCCATTTTTACTAAGAAAAGCTTGGCACTATCTACTTTACCACTACGTCAGCATCCACAATTTCATGATCCCATGTCTCCCATTCTTAGTTTAATAAATGCAAAAAGATAGTGATGGAGAGGAACCCAAAACATATTATTATCTTTCATTACTTAGATTATTCTTCAGCACAAATTAACTAAATCCCACTTGACATTTATTATTGAACAAATTTCAATAGAACGTAGTTCTTTTTCCATGGCTCCAAGCACTTGAGCTTCCATAGTTTGGCGTATTATATCAATCTATTCATCCACTTCCATACATCTTGCACAGTACATAAGATTCACCAATGATGGAGAACACTAACAAATAAAATATGGCATCTTGTCTGCCTAGAAACAAAATTAGATATATATATTTTCACACTTCTAATTTACAAACATCAGTTAAAGTACAATCAAACTTTCACAATTTGTTGATCGAATGTTTGTGCTATCGACTCTCCATCTCTCTATTTTACCATCTCTCTCTCACTGCTTCAACAAACCAAACTCACCACCGGCCACTAGGTGACTAGGGGAGGGTCACGGGATTTGCGTACGAGAGCAGAAGCTCATAAAAGGAATCAAGCGATTTGTAAAAGACCACCTCGAGAAACGTGACTGGACCTCCGCCTCCGTTCCAGTTCGTTAACCCATTCGGCGCGCCGTTACGGCGTGGGGATCTAGCCGTCTCTTTCTTTGTCTGGATCGTGGCAGGCATGCCTGTGTTGGCTCGTGTAAACCCGGCACAGACACAACACAAAAACAACAACAACCAACTTCTCGTTCTAATTTTTCGGCTAAGGCCTTATGATAGTCGCTTTTTCCTCTTGGTGGCTTGTCTTAATTACACGTGGTGTACCTAGCTTCTTTGGCCCCACGCGCTTCCTGAGGCGCCAACCTCACGCTTTCTACTGATGTTTTTATATTAATTGAATCTTTTTTTTGTTATTCGGAGTGTGTTTTAGGTGAGTTCTAATTATAAGAAGACACTTTTAAACTATTCACACTCAGATTAATCCTTATTTAAGTTGGGTAGGTTTTTTGCAGGAGGCAAAACTTTGACCTCAAATTTTAAACGATTGCATACATTAAGGGGTTCAAATCTGCGACCTCATTTAAGCAAAAAAAACCCCTCATCAACTCACATGTGTACTGAGATTATTGAATCATTTTTTTATTAAAGGCTTTAAATAAATACGAGAAACTGGTAATACAGTGTATTACGTACGTCCCCGTGCTATAGTTTCTCTATACGATAGTATTAAGTATGTGCTTAGAAAGTAGATTACATTTATAAATATTAATTAAATTAAATTTATTATTTAATTTTATATTATCAATTTATTAATAATTTCATTTTAAATACATAAAGTATGAATTATTAAACATTTTTTTACGATTTATTCAGTTACATTTCTCCCGTATCTCTTCGTAAGACTACTGCAATGCTTATCGAAGAGACAAAATAAATGAATAACGAAGAATAACATAATTTAGACTTTACTACCATTCTCATAAAATACTTTTAAAATGAGAAATAAGTTCGGACAAAATATCCCGATCTAAACTCAAAATAACAATGGTTTAAATCCAATGTTTAGGGTGCATTTTTTTAATACACGTACATGTAAGTGTAGAGACAGAAATGATTGATGCTGTCGTTGTTTAAAGTGTAACATAAAACGTTGCTTTCAAGCAATTTTGTCTCACTCTCATGGATGTGAACGCACGAATGGGGAATATTTAGCTTCCAATGTATTAAGACAAGATAAAGTGGTGGCGTGGAATGGAATCCAGATCTTAACCTCAACTATAGTTTTTAAGTTAAACCACCTACCTTTTCTTTAAGTCCCTCCAAAATGGAACTCACCTTTTTATTTTTTTAGTATTTATAAAATTGACTTTTCTCTTCTTTTTTATTTTTTATTTTTGGAAATTATACTTGTTATCTTTTATATTTATATTGATTAATTTTTAATAATTTGCTAAGTCAAATACATGTTTAAAGTAATTGATTGATAATAATTTTTAACAATTTTTTTATGTATAATAAAAATATCTTTACACATGCACACATCACCTTGTAATCACATTTTCTTGTCTTATTGGACCTTAGAATCTCGTTGAGATAGGTTGTTGCAAAGTTCCATTTGGTTCACTTTCTAGACATCAACAACTATGTCCATTTCACTCCTTAATTTGCATGATTCAACTGAACCTAAACTTTCCCAACTCTATACAAGATGCTCGTTACATGGTTGCTGATAAGTCTCAAAATGAGACCACTATCATTCAAATTCTTCCATGACAATTGTCATCCCAACAATTAGCAAAGTTAATGGCTATGGAGTAGATCACAAATTATGAGAGGGAGTTTTATACTCCCCATCGGTGCTCCATTCACATTACTACTCTTCTTATTTTGAGAAGTTTAAATGATGGAATAATAAAGTTTGTTTTCAATAGACCTGAAAAAGAAAACTTAGAATCATCAAAATCTTCTTATACCCCAATCACGATGATTAGTCTAAGTATCTGGTTTGGATCGGATCCAACTCAATTAAGTATTGTCCCCTCTGGTGCGCTGGGTGATCCTGTTCCGCCTTGAGAGTGGCAGGACTCGAACCCAGGACCTCAGGGTTTTTAGGTCCCACTTCCTCAATTGAAGTATTACTTAAATCGAAAACTCGCAGTCGCCTAAATTTAGAAAAAACATT
>JAOSBL010000004.1:3728211-3738946 GCA_027568915.1 Erythroxylum roraimae | reverse complement strand
AGAAAAGGGCTCTGAAAAAAGTAACGACTGTCCACAAAACCCTGAGGTACATATATACATATATATATATATATATATATATATCTTTGGGGTCATACTTGATATATAAAATCATCAACATCAACAATAGAAAGTGCACAATAATATGTCCATACGTATGCAGACTTCTTGGACATAAAGAACCCTAAAAGGAGATTTTATAAATATTCAAAATATGAGGTAAATCTACTTATAAAATCTTGTTTATTATATAAATTATAACAAATAAATGATGTTTATCTTATTTATTGTATCGAAAGGAATGTTGCAAGTTTTTTGAATGGTTTGATGAGAAAGGTACTCTATAAAGGGCAGATGTCATAAATTGCTTAACAGAGAAGAACATGACATGTAATAAACAAAAAGGAGATGGTAAACTTACTTGGAGAGATAGTAATCTTAGTTGGATACAGGGCTTGATGTTATTGTCTTGGATTATGTATAATGCATCAATGGGATTTTGTATGTGCAAGCAATAATGATGATATTAATTGTATTTAACCCTTTTTTTCTAATTATGAAATTTGTATGACAATATGAATTAAATTAATGAAAGTGAGTAGTGATTTTATTTAATGCATATGCACATAATGATATTAATTATTTCATTGAAATGATTCCTTGCACATGATGTTGTAATTCATACATATAATTTAATATATAAAATAAAAAAGTAGATACTAAATTCAAAAAGTCAAAAATATGATTTCCTACACATGGTGTTGTAATTCATACACATGATTTAATATATAAAGTCAAAAGTAGACAATAAATTTAAAAGATCAACAAAGTGGTTTCCTACACATGGTGTTGTAAATACATACATTGAAAGAAAGAAAAGTGAGTCTATATAATAGATCACATGAGTTGTTCATAGATACTTACATATAACAAAGTAGTGTTCATGAGTTCCAAAAAATCAAATGAGTAAAAGCTAGCTATACATGTCCTTTACGCCTAGTTCTTTTTGTTAGTCTATCTTTTTCTCTTTCTCTTAACCTTGTGGAAATGTCTGATCTTACAAATTTAGTTGTCCTCTTTTTTGATCCGTACTTTTAAATAAGTTCCTTTCCCTTTTTTTTAAGATCCATCTATTACAATGCTTCCTTGAGAAAGCATTTGTAGTTGACCCTGCATTTAACAAATAATATCAATTGTTATTATCACTGACATTCTTACTTCAATATGAAAAAAATATCTTAACATCATTTCACTCATGGTAAGTGACCCAAGTCTTGACATCTTATAAGTTATTGAATTATGTCCAGCTTATTTAGATTTTCTGCAAGTTACTTGGCCTCCAGTCCTTATTGAAATAATTTTACCCTTCTTACCTTCACCAACTTCCCTTATTCTCTTGTTTTTTGGCCTTCCAACTCTTTTTTTATACTAGGGAGGGTTGATCTTCTCTCCATGTTCTTCTCCAGGTATGGGCCAGAACTATTCACCTGGTATTGGACTAATGCTCTTCCAATAACACCTTTTATATGCCTTCTTGATGTAGCACTGGTGTAAATAATCCTCAAGATTTTCTCTAAACAAAATCATTGAAATGGCATGGTTACAAAGGACTCCAGTTAACTCCCATCTCCCACACGTGCATTCATTTGTTTAAAGGTTCATAACATGATGACCATGCATATAATGCTCAATTTTAAATTTCCCATCACCTGTCATAAATGTGTTAATTTATTAGTAACATTTGTGTAAATAGTTATGAAATGCAAATGACATTATTACTTACAAAATTACCTAAATAATTTGTAGCCTCCTTATTTTTCTCTATATTTGACACAATGTTAGGACATATTATCCCGTTGTAAACAACCATTCCTTGCTTCTGCTGATGAAATCTCTTGATGGTAGCTCTTCTCATTACCTCAAAGCAAGTCAATATTAGTTTGAATCATGCATTCCTTAAATATTCATCACTTTATGGTGGCTCTTCTCATTACATCCAAGCAAGTCAAGAATAGTTTGTATCATGCATTCCTCAAATATACATTGACTTTTTTATTATTTGATAATGAATTGTTCTTGCATCGTTTGTCAATGCATGTTTACACCAACTCCTCTTGGAAATATTTGTTAACCAAACATGGGTATTCCTTTTCATGCTCTCCATTTTTCTCATTTATTGCTTATAGCCTTGTTGTGTACAATCTGAAGCAATATTCCACATCTGGTCTTTGTAAATGGTTGGTAGTTTATACTTGCTTTGTATATTGGCTCACAAATGCCTAAAACAATAATAATGGTCAAAATATACGTACTCATGCTCAAACAGTTCTTGTAGACCTTACATCACATGATAAAGATATGATCAATAAGAAAGAAGGGAAAATATAAAATTTACATTAAGAATATTTGTCTGTGTTACCTTCTGTCTATCACTCTTGAACACCCATGATTGATCATCGCTAATATCAACCAATAAACATCCTAAAAACTATTTCTAGCTCTCTTTATTCTCAACTCATACAACAACCCAAGCCAATGGAAATATATAATCATTTGGGTCCTTTCTAATGGCTATCAATAGCTGACCACCCTAGTTTGTCTTCAAATGACAACCATCAATGCATAGTATTAGTCTACAAATATTAACAAACACAAATTTTATTTGTTAAAGGCATATGTAGCATGAGTCAAACACATCTTTAAGAGATCTAATGTATAACAAACTGCTTCTATTGTTTTCCATCATCGCCAAAAAAGTACCTTCTCAACCTTTTATATTGTGCCCCTTCGTCTCTAACCAACAAATACAAGGCATACCTCTTAGCTATACTTTGATGTTTTTAATCTCTTAAAATAACCTCCTTAAACCATTTATATCCCAAATAGGACAATCTATGAAGTGTTCTAAATACCTACAAACAATCCACTTGTAATTAACTTTTTTACTATCAAATGATCTCCCGTAATAATAAGAATCATGGAATGTCTTAATCTGAAATGCAACTTTATCTTATGTAAGGCTTTCATATATTTTCTATCTACATTTCTTCTTACACACTACAGTAACTCTTAACCTTTCATTCTTTGTAAAAACATAGACAAATACCATATAAATGCTTAATTACGCTCTTCAAAGTCTTCCTGATTATGTCAACAAAATCAGATTTCATTCCTTGCTTCAAAATAAGTCTCTCATCATCTAAAATAGGAGAGCAAAAGTGTAAATATTAAGGCATCTTCTTCCTCTTCTCATCAGAATGTCCTTCTAGGCTACTAATATCATCGTCATTAACATTAACCTCATCATCTCCTAAGTCAATATTCTCAACACCAGTTTAGCACTCACTTATAGGAGGTAACTCTTCTTCTGTAGCACATCCATAGATATCATCTGGAATATCTTCACTTGAATATCTTAAGTCACTAATATCTGTTGATTAGATTTCATGGTATGATAAGTCATCTAAATCATTTGGTGCTTCATGTTTATGTTCAACTTTAGATGGTGCTAGGAATGACAATTGGTCCCGAGCCCGGCCTACCCAACCCAACCCAGCTCTAAGTCAAGGGGCCAAGCCTGAGTTAACTGAAACTTGGGTCAAGGCTTAGGCTCAAATTGTCTGGGTCTGGGCTTAGCCTGGCCCAAGGCTCGAAGTGTAATGACAGAACGATGTTGATTTGATGTTTTATTTTTAAAAAATAATAATTCAGATCGGGTCTGAGCCTAACCACCTCATGCCCAGTTAGGCCAGGGCTCAGGCTTCCTATCTCTGACAGTGACCGAGACAGTAGGGCTTAACCCATTTCCATTCCTAGATGTTATTGGAATGGATTGAAAAGAGGGTGTGTTTATGGGTGTTGGAATCGGTATATTAATGGGTATTGGTAAACCTTCCTCCTCCTCATCATCCAAAATTACATCAATTGGAATATAATCCTCAAGCCCAGTAACTTGGCTTAACTTAAGGTACTTCTCCCCATCCATAAATACTTATACTATCTTCATTTTTCTCGCTTCAATTGCACCAATTAAGCTCCTTACATCATTGTCATTCTGTAATGGCCTCAAACCATCTTCAAAGGACTCATGTTGTAATTTATAGGTAAAATTCCACAGTTCTCCATACCTTAACCTCTTACCCTTAAGCATAAAATCAATAAATGTAATCTCTTTTACCTCATAACCAAAGCAATCTTTCTCTTTACCTTTATATATCGTTTCTGGTTTAAATTTGAAGCATCCTCTTTAGAAGCTCTCAATCCTAATTATGGGATCTGAAGTACTTGACATTCCTCAAATAGAATCTATAATAAAAACAAATGTCACATTATGTAATTAAAGTATCAAATATATCCAAATTCAATATACTACTGACTTATGTGATTGTGCAAGTGTTGTATAAATACTTTCAATAATTCGCATTGAATGATATCGATGGCAATGATATGAATAATTGTTTATCATCATTAGAGTATAAAGGAATAAGAAGATAATGCAAATTGATCATGTTGCAAACATAGAAGCATTGTTCATTGAATTGGAATTTTTTTATTGCATATAGCCCTAGTTAAATTCAAATAGACCATCATATATTTGGTGGCTAGTACATCATTGCTAGGTAATAATATACCATCATTTATTTAAGCACATCATCTTAATCTCCAACCTAGATATGCTAGTACATAGTTGTACAGAGTTATAGATAAGGTTTGGAAATTATGAGTTTCTTGGGGATCTTTACCTTCAGGCCCTCATATGCATCTATGTTTTGTGCATATGTGAACACAATAATATATATGTGCCTATCAAACCATATAGATGGGGTTTTTATAGAGAATTAAAATTAGAGGTAAGCAATAAAAGGAAAGATTCACATTTATGAACAAAGCAATGTGATATTGTAAATAGGAGGCTTCTGCTCTTAACCTTTAAGATGTATATAATCAGATCAAGCACTCTTAATGTATCAAACAAATTAATTATCAAACAAATTAATTGTTTGCGTGCTTTTACTCTTCCCTATTATTTGACATTTTACCTCTTATATTAATTCCTTTATTAGTGTATGAAACTAATTTCTAACTAATTGTAGCAACTAATATTAACATTCTTTCCTATACTTGCTTCTCCTTTATATTAACTCATCTTTACATATAGAAATCATATTAGGAGTGGTAAATGACTAACCTATAAGCTCTACTGCTTCTTGCAACTTGTATCAAAAAATAAAAGAAGCCTAGTTCTTCTGATTCAAGTTTAAGCTATGTTTTACTTTAATGACAACCTACTAAAAAAAATACAAGACTCAATAATTTTAATCAATTTCAGTACAATTTGATTCCTTTTAACAACGTAAAATAGACAATAAAGTGAGAGTTAGAGGTAAACATGCATAAATTATATAAATGGGCTTAGCTACAAGATAATACATATTAAAGGATATGTGTAGTTAGGCCACATTCCTTTTTAAAACCTAAAAATAAGTATACAAAAGTAAGTGATTCTTTGCATTATATGGACTATTTTCAAGTAAAGTGCATATATCTTTAAGGACTAAACCTACCATTTCCTTGGTGACTTTCAACTAGACCCATAGTAATTCTTTTACTATTCGAGTACCTTTAACAACCTAACAAGATGAAAAGAAACTAGTAATTAGTGAAAAATATGGATGGATGAAAGAAGTTATAAATTGAAAAATTTTAAGTTTCATCTTATGTAGAAAGAGACATTTCAGTTGATTTCTAGTCAAATAGAGGACTTGTTAAACAGGTGTTTTTTCAAGCAAAGTTGCATTTGCTTTCAAAACTTTTTTTATTCATAGAGGCTATGGATGCCTGGTTTATAAGTATGCTTATACCAATGTCTATGGGGATTCTACTATAGACAATGTTTAAGAATTCAACATATACTCAAGGTTTCATGTTGGTACAAACTGTAAACCTAAGCGACTATGAACTTAGCGATGGTGACACGATTGTCTGAAAGAAAGAGACGAAAATTTTATGAATTTTTGGAATAGTTACCTATTTGTATTAAAAAGATACAGCCACCGGGTTGACAATTACAAGCATTTCATCAATACCCAACAATATACGCTAATGGCATCGCTAATAACATACTATGAAATAACTAAGAAAAAGAAAACAAAACTGGTCATAGAAGTCAATATAAATCAACTCCCCATAAAATAAAAGTCAAAACCACAAAGATGGAATTGCTTCAGAAACTTCCTATAATGAGATAACCCTAATTTTATATATGCCAGGTTCTATTTTGGGGGATGATAGAACTAGAAAATTTTTAAGCTCCATGTGGTATTGTGTGGGTTATAAGAAAATGACACTATATGAAGCAAAGCATCACGTGCCATTTTTACGTGGCAGAAATATGCCATGTAGACGCCAATAAGTGATACGACATCATTTTTATCATTTTTTTGTGGATAATTAAGGTTTTAAATGATAGATAGAAAGTAAAGGAACATATGATACCAGAGGTATTATTTGATATTTTTAAAAGTTAAGGAATAATGTGATAATTTGTCAAACCATTGGGGGGTCCTAAGAATTTAACCCTAATTTATTATCGCTTTTCAGGGATAAAAACAAACTCTTTGAACTTAATAAGAGGAAGAAAGAGTTTATATTGAACATAATCAAACCTTTTTTTAGCAATGTGCACAGGGGTGTAGTGGTAAAGGAGGTCGTATTTTTAATTATAAAGAAAAAAGTTTTATTCTATTAAGTCACTACAACAATTCAAGTGGCACAAAAAATGCCTTAAAAGAAGAAAAGGAAGCTAGATGAAACTCAACTATTAAGAAAGATGGTCAGGTAAGTTATCAAATTTGTGGAAAAATGAATCATATTGCTAGTACACATTCGATTATTTACACTGATAAAAGGATCTTCCCCAAGCCTTAGTATCTCTCACTTTAAATAAAGAAAACTCGCCCTTTTTTATATATTCAACCACAACTACTTATATGATAAATGATACAGGTAGTACATCTCAATTTAAATCATATAAAGTACATTATGTGGTTTATATTGATTATAAAAATAAATTGCCTATTACGCATATTAGAAATGCTCATATTGGAAAAATGAAGTTGAAAGATATGTTTGTGGTTCTAGATTAAAGAAAAACTTAGTATTTGTAAGCAAGGACACTTCAGATCATTTTTGTATTCTTAAATTTACCTCCTTTGATTTTGTTGTTCAGGATGATCGAAAGAAAATAATAGGAAAGGGGAAAAGGCAAGTACAAATTTATATCTTGGATCCAAGACTTTAACAAGCTTTTAGAACAAGCAAAGGAAGTGACTCATTCTCTTTATACCACCAATGACTTGGTCATCTAAGTTCAAAGATTTTAAAGAATATCATTGATGTCAAAAACTGGAAAGCTACTTCATCAATTTGTGTTAGTTGTCAACTTGGAAAAGCTACAAACTTCCTTTTAATTTAAAGAATAAAATATTGGACTTTCCTTTTGAAAAGGTATATTGTGATATTTAGGGACTAGCTCATGTTACTTCTAATCATGATTTTTTTATTTTATGTTATTATTTATTGATGATTTTTTAAGCTTGGCTTGGCTTTATCCTTGCAAAGGAAATTTGGATTTTATTCTTGTTTCCTCAAGCTTCCAAAACTTAGACAATATTAGTTTAATAAGAAGTTCAAGATTTTTCAATGTCATTATGGCAGAGAATTTAATTCCAATGTCTTTCTTACCCATTCAAACGATTATAAAATTATGTTGTACGTATCTCGCCCAGGGGACTCCAGAAGAAAATGAAGTCGCAAAACTTAAACGTCACCATATAGTTGAGACATGATTAACCATGTTGTTTAATATAAAATTGCTATTATTTTTGTAGACTGAATTTTTCCTTATTGCCACATTTTTAATCAACATGCTGCCTTCTTAAAGATTAAAAATAAATCTTTATATTTTAAGTTGTATCAAAGAGAGAAAAATTATAATGGCTTGTGGATGTTGGGATGTTGATTCTTTCCTTCTCTACATCATCAAAGGGGTTATAAATTCAATAAGAAAAGTTATCGTTATATCTATATTGGTTACAATTTAATACAGATATCGATGTTATGATCCTTGATTAAAACAAGTTTACATATCCAATCATGTTATCTTCAATGAAGCAAATTTCCCTATTGTCCTTTTAAACATGAGGATCTCTCCTTACAATTGGAGTTGACATAATTTCCTTTCCCAAATGAATGGATTGAAGTTTTAAATAATGTTCTTTCCTCAACAAATATTCAATAAAATCAATTTGATTCTTAGCATTTTATTTTATAGGTTGAATTTTATAATGATAGAGATGATGCTTATGATAACCCTGTCGATGAAAGAACCATTGAAATACCTCCTGATCTTTTGGCATCACCATTTGATATTACCACTAATATTGATGATAATGATAATGTTCTTCAATAGCAACATGTTTCTTTTTAAAATACTAATGTGATCATATGTCCTCAGTGAGATCATCATCCTCCAAGTTATTTGAAGGATTATGTTTGGTCTCTTTTTCAAGATAAAATTTAAAATAAGCCTTAGACCTTGATCGGCTCTCAAAGATCCTTGATGGATAGATGTCATGAATGAGGAACTTCAAGCCCTTAAATTTAATCATACCTACACACTGGTTCCTCATCCCATAAATGTTAATGTAATTGGCTTAAAGTGGGTCTATCATATAAAACAACACGAAGATGGTTTAATTGATTGATTTAAAGCTTGAACTAGTTACTCAGGAATTTACTCAAATATTTGATGTTAACTGCAATAAAACTTATAGTCTTGTCATTCATCACACCATCATTCCTTTGGTGATTACTCTTTCTACATTTCTTAATTAGTGTACATCTTAATTTAATGTGAAAAATGCATTCTTATACTAGCCGATATTGTATGTATATAGCAACCTCCTAGTTTTTTTCTTTGTGTTCATAAACTAGACCCATGTGTGTCTTCTTCACAAATCTCTTTATGGACTTAAATAGGCTCTATGAGCATGATTCAGTAGATTCTCTCATTTCCTACTACATTTCGAGTTTTATTGTAGTAAGGTGGACTCTTTTTCTCTTCATTTATCATCAACATTCAACAATTATTTTGCTTCTATCTATATTGATGATATTTGGTCACTGATAATAATGTTCTATTTATTGATACTTTCATTCATTAGTTAAGTTTTAAAACAATCAAAGACTTTGATGCAATTTTTTCTTAGGAGTCAGAAGTGAAACAATTTGATGAAAGAGTATTGCTTTTACAAGTCAAGTACATCAAATACTTGCTTTCTCGAACAAAAATGGATGACAGTAACCTAATATTACTCCCATGTCACTTGGGGATAAACTTAACACTTTAGGTGATGTTCATGTGAATGCCACTTCTGTAGGCAAATAGTTGAGGCTCTTCAATATTTGAAATTCGCTAGACTTAATATCACTTATTTTATCAATAAACACTCCCTAAGTGTTTCTCCTTACAATTGGATACAGATTATGACACGAACATACTTATCTCCTAGGAAAACATCTTCCCTCATTAATATCTCCATATCTCTAGTTTATGTCTTCACCTCTGACTTTTAAATAATAGAACACCTTGAACCATGATCGTGTATTGGAGCATCTTTATTCAAAGACTTTTAAGAAAATCATTCTTTCCTAAACAGTTTAAAATTGAACTCGTGTATATTCTCAAGTGTTGTCAATGCAAGGCCTACGTTCCTTTTGCATTCGCAATCTGTTAATGCCTCTGTCTAGGAGAGGCATGTATTATTCGATGCCAGATCCTCGGAGCAACTGTGTGGCTGATGAGGGGCTTTCGAAGTCGGTGTGTTCCCCACAAAAGGGAAGGCTGTCGACGCTTAAAAGAAGAGCACCGAAGGACGTACCAGTTCATCATGGATCACTGTCGTAGCATTGACAACGTGGGTAATATTGGCTTCGTGGTCCAATATTAAAGGTGGGTCCTGGACAATTGATTTATACACACTCTACCAAGTATGAACGTGTTCCTGTCTTGCATTTACAGTACTACTGGCACATTCCACAAAGCAGCCATTTTAATCGGGAATCAAATTCTCCGTGCTTTAACCTTGTACTAATATTGTTCGTACGATACCACTCACATAAATATATAAAACCAGTCGTTGTCTGTACAGATGTGTAATGATGATTTTAACACCGTCTCTTCTTTACGAGATCTGCCCCCCTTATTTTGTACGCATTCATATTCTCTGGCTAGGTCCTCTGGTATAGGGCAGGGCCAGAAGCCCAGAATACTTGGTCAAAGGATCAGCTCCCATTTTGTACCTATTCAGTACCTCTTTAATTTCAGCCATTAAAAAAGAACAGAGGGTATAGAATAAAGGGTACACTGATGTCCCATATATTTTGTTAATGGCTTGAATCAAAAGTTAGTAAGAGAGCGGTTGATTTGTACGGAAGAATGGTAATAGGAATGGAAATGAATATATTAGGGAATAGGAATGGATATTATCATTATAATTATGATGATTGGTTAAGAGGAAGGAATGATTACCATTGTCATTGATAGTGGTTAGTTTGTAAAAAATAATGTATTAATTACAATATATTAATTAATTAATTATTATAATTAATTAATTAGAGTATTTTAATTAATGAATAAATTATATTTCAATTAATTATATTGTAACTAATTAAT
>JAOSBL010000004.1:3642080-3654297 GCA_027568915.1 Erythroxylum roraimae | reverse complement strand
ATGTTCCGATCCAGCGGCCATACGAGCCCTTGCTAAGGGCTTCTTAGAAACACTTTACACAGTCGAGCCTTCATCCCTTGTTCATCTGCCCCTCCATGGGGGTCCCCTCCGAGCTACTCTTGACTTGGTAAGTTCTATTCTTCCCAAAGAGGTAAAGACAGCTTTCTTCACCATGGCCCCCAACAAGACCCCAAGTTTTGACAGCTTTGCAGCTTTATTTTTCCAATCCCAGTGGGACACCTTAGGGCCCTCCCTGGTCTGCTTTATCCAACAAACCTTTAGGCACGCAGTTTGGGAGGCCGATTTGAACCGTACCATCCTGGTCCTGATCTCCAAACAACCCTCCCCTACTTCGATCTCACAATTTTGTCTTGTTGCCTTATGCTCCATGATTTACAAAGGCCTTACCAAGATCATCATCAACAGGTTGAAACCTTTTCTTGACAGCCTGGTTAGCCCGAATCAATGCAGTTTTGTCTCGGGCCGATACATTACAGACAACATCATAATTGCCGAAGAAATTATTCATACAATGCGACTGAAATCAAGGCAGAAGGGGTTTATAGCCATCAAGGTTGACCTCGAGAAAGCTTACGATCGACTCTTTTGGGACTTCATCCAAGATACTCTTCTCGATATCGGTCTACCTGGCTCATTTATCTCCCTCATCATGAAGTGTGTCTCGTCGATTTCCATACAAGTCAATTGGGAAGGAGAACTTAGCGAGTCATTCCACCCTTCCAGAGGCATTCAGCAAGGTGACCCCCTATCACCCTATCTTTTTGTCCTCTACATGGAACGTCTGGGCCACCTCATCTCTCAAGCAGTGGCCCAAGGCTGCTGGCAGCCTATCCGGCTAAGCAAAAGCAAACCCCCCATATCTCACCTGTTTTTCGTTGATGGCCTCATTTTCTTCGCCGAAACCAATACCGACCAAGCTCAAGTCATTAGGGACATCTTATCTTCCTTTTACAGTGCTTCAGGGCAAAAAGTTAGTCATGACAAGTCTCGTTGCTGGTACTCTAAAAATATCCCCATTCCACGGCGCGCCAATTGAGCCGCGTTTTGGGTTTTCAGTTGACCACGAACTGAGGGCGATACCTTGGAGTTCCTTTGCTACACGGACGGGTTCACAAACACACGTATCAGTATCTCCTAGATAAAGTCCAACAACGCCTCTCTGGCTGGATGAAAAATCTGTTATCCTTCGTAAGACGTGACACTCTGATCAAATCTGTTCTCTCCGCTCTCCCCACCTACACTATGCAGACTGTTCGCCTCCCTCGTCGCCTCTGTGACGATTTGGAACAAATTATACGCAACTTCCTGTGGGGTTCTTCTTCGGGTGCCAGGAAGCCTCACTTAGTATAATGGGACAAGGTCTGTCAACTTAAAGAGCTGGGGGGTTTGGGCATCCGCAAAATTCGCTAATCGAATGATGCACTGTTAATCAAGCTCGGGTGGGCCCTGCTTTTAGAGCCAAACGTGCTATGGGTTCAAATTTTGGCTGCTAAATACAAGTTGAATGTTCACAACCCGCCCACATCCATCGAGGCGACCGGCGGGTCCATGACCTAGAGGAGCATCAAAGCTATATGGCCCCACGTCATTCGAGGCATGAAATGGGTGATCTATGATGGATCGCAGACCAGAATCTGGTTGGATCCCTGGGTCGGGGACTTAGCGCCCTTACTCACACATGCCCTTAGCCCATCACCCCCTCAACGCTATCTTGCCATGTACAACATTTTGTGGACAACTCAGGTAACTGGTTATGGAATGAGTTCCAGTTCTTACTTTCTCACTATATTTGCATGCTTATTGCGGGTATTCTTCCACCTCAGCCTCAATCTAGGCCTGACAAGCTGATCTGGGGCAGATCGAGGACTGGCAAGTTCTCTACCGTCTCGGCCTACTCTATGCTTATGGAGCACGAACCCCAAGAAACTAGTGGCCAATGGAAGCTTATCTGGCACTGGGATGGCCCACAACGTATTTGGTCCTTCCTCTGGCTCCTAGCTCAAGACAGATTACTCACCAATCAAGAACAGATGCACAGGAGGCTCACTCCGACTGTTGAATGTCTTCACTGTCATATGGAGGAGTCCTCTCTTCATGTTATGCGAGATTGCCCCTGAGCGCGATGCATGTGGCTAGCCTTCCCGCGGCACGCCCTCTCTCCAGATTTTTTCACCCTCAGGGATACAGATTGACTAATCATGAATCTTTAGCGAAATCGATAGATTTATGGCTTCGCCTGGTCCCTCATTTTCGGGACTGCTTGCTGGTTCTTATAGTCCTGGAGGAATCGGGCTATTTTTGACCCACAGTTCTCGTAGCTGACATCTCCGATTCACTGTATCCTAGATTATGTCCATCAGATACATACAGCTTCGGTCTGGCAAGGTAGAATAGTTCCAAGTTATCGACCTCGACATGAACAGTACATTGGATGGAGTAAATCGGCCCAAGGGTGGGTGAAACTCAACACGGACGGGACGAGCAAAACCGACCCCTATTTGGCCTCCACAGGCGGCCTTCTCCGTGACAGCACTAGTGCCTGGCTTAGAGGCTTTGTTCAAAATCTGGGCTAGTGTTCTTCCTTAACCGCCGAACTGTGGGGAGTTTTCTCTGGCCTGCATCTGGCTTGAGACCTGGGTTACCGCCGAGTGGTCTTAGAACTTGACTCCCAAGTGGCGCTAAGCTCTTTTGCAGACTCCATCTCCTGCACTCATTCGACCAATCCTCTCATCTTTGGCATCAACGAACTTCTCAATCGCAACTGGACAGTTCTTCCTCGTCACACATACAGGGAAGGTAATAGGAGTGCTGATTGGTTAACTAATTTTGCTGCTCATTTTGATCTAGGAATCACTACTTTTGTAAATTCTCCCTTAGGGCGCCTTTCGCTCCTCCTAGAGGATATAGCTGGGATTAGCCTCCCAAGACTTGTAGTGTAGTTGTTTTTTTTCCCTTCTATGCAAAAAAAAGGGGTAAACAAACACCCTTTTTTTTGGTCCGTGGGTTTGGCCCAGGAAGTGTCCACTAGGCCGAAGTCGGTGACTAATCCCCCTTCGCTGCGTGATACATCCCCTGATGGGGGGCCACAGTTAGCCTAGGAGTTTGCTGCATTCCCAAGGGCAGGGATCAAACACGAAATCACTTGGTTAAGTGACGAAGGTATGCACCACCTACGCCAACCCACTGGGTTGGTAAACAAACACTTAAAAACGACTTTATGTATTGCAGAAACTCACCAACTATTTACTCTTTTAGTTTTTAAGTTAGCCAAAAAAAATTAACTTGAAATCTATAGATTTTATTAAATTTTAATTTAAGGTCTTACTCTCTTGCAATTGTGCATGGATTGTCGCTCTCTTGCAGTTATGTGTGGACTGACACACTCTTTGGAGTGTCACTATTGTCTCGTGGTTGGGTGAGATTGGGACTGTTTGTCTTTTGCGATTGGGAGGTGAGTTTATCTAACCTTAAGTTAGATTGTCGCTATTTACATCTACTTTGTGGAGGTTTGTGGCTTAAGCTCAAAAGGAATGGGTGACTATGAGGTTGAATTTGTCCTCATACTTTCATGTAGTTGATGAATTCATTTCTTAAACCTAAGACTGTCTTGTAATTGTTTTCTGTGCTTGAAATTTCTCTCAATCTTAATCTAATGATGTAATTTGTTAATAGGCTTCTATGTTTTTCAAATAATTTTTGGTTAGAGTGATTACAACAGGTGATATTATTTAACATTTTTCAACTTCATATATACTATTACTAGAAATAGATGGTGAAACATTAAGAAATTTAAATTCACTTAGGCACTATTCACTGCAAGTTGTTTCAAATAACATATTTTTCTTGAATTTAGTGTTGTTGAGTTTGGTTGTTTGATCTTCAGTAGATATTATTATTTTTCTATTCGATTTTAAGCAATTCTAGTTCTTTCTAATAACCTATTTTGCTTCCTTATTATCGAAGCGTCAACAATAAAGGTAGACTTCTCTGGATCAAATTCTTTCCAATAATTCATTGTTCTACTGTTGAATTTTGTTTAGTTCTGTTATGGAATATGGTTAGTCAATTATGTCTTGATTTATTGTGATTGTTATTTTCTAGAAACATCTTGTAATTCACCATATAGGAAGCATTTTTAATGTCAAATTGTTAAGATCCCATATAAGATTAGTGGCACATGACAGAAGAATTCTTATTAAATTCATCTTGGTCGTAAGTGTAAACGTTTATTAGTAATATATTACACAAGTATAACCGAACCCTTTTGCTACCAATTGAGGTTTAAATCTTTTAACTGAGTCATTTGCCCTGTGTTTCATAGTGAGAACCAATTTACATCCTATATGTTTTTTATTCAAAGTTAGATCAACAAGTTCCCAATTTCCCAAATAGTTTTTTTCTCTCATTAAGATCATTAATAGCTTCTTTTCATCCCTGTGGTATTGACACGGAATCTAAGGAAGCCAAGATTTAGGAAGGAGATAGTGAGTTATAAGAATAAATTTAGAGATGGAATATTAAGTATACGATCAAACTCTTTTCTTAACTATATGAATGTCTTACAAAAAGTTATTAAAAGAAATTTAAAAATGAATTATAAATAGGAAAGATAGATTGATTATTTAAATCAAAATGAGTTAAGGCTACTGTGTTTGTCGTTTTGCTAGGTAAAGTATTTAAATTTTTTACTATGAGCATATATAATAAGATCAATTCTATCTAATCTCCTAAACACTTTATCAAAAGGTTCACTATCATTGTTATGCTTGTTAGAAGGTTCACCATCACTATCATGCCCCCTTGCCTATTATAGTGCTTATGAGTTAGTTGGTGGGAATACATTTATTTCTTAATTGAATTTTTCAATACATCTATTTTCCATTGTATATTGTTGTATGGTTTACCCCTTTTAAATGATACTTTATGACTTTTTTCAATGATCGTTATTAATTCTTTTAAAAAAACACAGTGCTTCTATTACTGCTCCAACTAGACTTTCAATTGTCTTTATTAGTGTTTCTACTTGAGTTTCTATAAGTAGTTTAGCTGCAAACTATAGTAGGTTAATTAAAGAGTTAAAATAATAGGGATTTCAACTACTTTTATATTAAATTTCATATTTTGTCATCTCTATATTAAATTTTGGTTTTTTAATTTTTTATATCAAATTCTATAACTTGTTTCGATTTAATTTCCTTTTTGGTTTGATGAGATGCTTGCAATTTTGATTTGTTGGAAACTAATAGTAAAATTCTTTATAATGCAGTTTATGATGAATTTTAAGTTTCATTATGGTGGGGTATTGGAAAGAAATAAATACAACAAATATGTTTTAGGCAAGATCAAACGAAAGAAGGATATTGGTGTTGATGAACTTAATATATTAGTAATAAAAGGGGTATCGGAAGATAAAGATTATAGAGTTGTATCTATGTTTTACAAATTTACAAATTCAATGAGATGCTTGAAAGAGTTGAGCTTACACCATGATAAGGACATGTTGTCAATGCTTTATCATATGAAAATTTTGAAGAACTACAATGTTAAAATTTATTATAAGAATGGTAATGATAATCCTACAAGTGATGGAGAAGAAATTGATTGTGACATCGACAAAAAAATGGGTTATTCTAAGTTTAGGTGGAACACGATAATGAAGATTTTGTTGTTATGGCGAAGAATGAATATGAAAATGATATATGTGATGATGAAATTTATGTAACTAATGATGAAGAATATATTACTGCAAAGAGAAGTAAAGAGTTCACAGGGTTGGCATCAAGGCCTCTGACAGAAGGAAGAAATATGTTGTTTTTAATCTAAAAGTGGACATAAAAGAATTTCAGTTTGAAGTTGCCATAAAGTTTAATTATGAAGTTCACTTTAGGGAGGCAATCACAAATTATGCAAATACAAATGGATATGATGTTTCAATGATAAGATCTAGTGTGAGAATGAAAGTTGTTTGTGATTCACACCATCCTTTTAGGGTTTATGCTAGTTAGATTGGAAATGAGAAAACTTTGCAGTGAAAATATTAGAAAACAAGCATACTTACAAGAAAGAGCAAAGAAAGAAGCAAGCTACTGAGAAGTGAATAGTAATTCAATTCTTACACAATTTTAAGAGGAACTCGAATTGGCCAATTAGCAAGATGATAGATGATCTTCAAAGGAAGTATGCGTTGTAAGTAACTAAATCTTAATGGTATAGGGCTATATGAGAAACTACTATGATGCTAAGAGGATCAATTGAAGGACATTATACAAAATTGTGGTCTTATGGACAAGAATTATGATAGATTGATACAGAAGGCCATTTCATCATCCAAAATGAACTTGATGAAATGTACGGACAACCAATATTTAGGAGATTTTCGAGGGATTTAATACAATGAAGTATGTTTTCCCCGGTGGTTGTTGAAAAATAATAGGGCATAATGGATGTTTTTTAAAGAAAGTTCTTAAAGGTGCTTTGTTAGCTATAGTTAGGCGTGATGGAAACAATCAGATGTACCCTACATGCTGGGTTATGGTTGAGGGAGAGAATTACCAATCTTGACATTAGTTTTAAGTCTTCTTGGCAATGATCTAAACATTAGTAGGAATTTATGGACATTTGTAAGCGATCAACCAAAGGAAAAAATTTCTGATATCGGTACTATTTATTAGTAAATGTGTTCTAAATTATTATGCTTATATTATAATGTTTTGTTTTTCTTTTTTAGGGTGTAGTCGATGCATTGAAGAATCTCTTCCTAGAAGTAGAGCACTAAAAGTGTGCTTGACAAGTGTATGCCAATTAGTCTAAATTACTTAAAAGCCATACAAGAGTTTATTTTAGCAAGCAATTAATTGCATAACAGAAGTGGAATTTGATGAAATAATGGAGCAGTTGAAGAATGTATCAAAAAAGGCTTATGATGACTTTAAACTATGGAATCCTGACACTTCTGTGAAAGCATTTGTTAGCACAGGGCCAAAGTGTGAGAATGTTCAGAGACATTTAATTGATTCATTTCAATTAGTTATTCATTTATTTATCAAGTTATTGGATTATTCACGTTTTTTCATTATTTTTATTCTTTTTAGTAGTTTAGTGATATTATTATTATTATTATTATTACTGTTTTTTTACTATTACTTGTATTTTCATTTATTTTATGTTTTTAATGAATTATTTCTGTATCCTGTATCATTCTTATATTGTCTCATTTACAGTAGGTCCACCGAAAACAACCTCTCTACTATGTACGGGTAAGGCTGTGTATTATCGAACCTCCCTAGACCTCGCTCCACTGCGAGATTTCGGACTGAGTGACGATGATGATGATGATTTGTGAATTACTATTAAAAAACCTGATTAATATGTTAGAGGATATATGAGTTGTTTTAGTGACTCGAGTTTATAAAAATAGATATGATGATCAAATCCACAATTGAAATAAGTCTAAGCTTGAGAAAGAAAATAAAGATTGCATAATAGGAAGCAAGAAACTTTATCATCAGGACAAACGGAAGTTTAAAGTTCAAAGTAACACATTTTGTAGATAAGTTCACTGTTGATTTGCAAGCAAGAACATATCAGTGTAGACTTTGAGATTTTACAGGAATCCCATGTAAGTATGTATTTGCTTATATATCAAATCATAGAGAGGATATTGATGGGTATGTGAGCTGATATTACAAACATGAGTGTTATTAGAAGAGTTATCAGTATGCCATAGAACCCATTAGCAACCCAAAATTTTGGTCGAAGACTAAAATCTTACAACCTATATTACCTCCTTTGATTAAGAAGATGGTTGGAAGACTTAAGAAGGCTAGAAGAAGGGATAAAAATGAAGAACCACAAAATTCAAACAAGTTGAGCAAAATTGGAGTACTTATGATATGTGAACATTGTTTTAAAGTTGGTCACAATAAAAGACGATGCAAAAATAAGGACCAACCTTCGAGACAACCTAAAATTGCAAACGTAATTGTATATTAATTTATAATTATGTATGTGATAAATATTCTTTAATTTATGTTCATTCACTTCAAATTCTACATGTATATGTAGAGAAAATAAGAAACACCACTGAAAATTTTGACATATACGTCCAATATTGACAGTTATGTAAGAAGAAGAGGTAGATAATCACGATCTATAAACTCCAACACTGTGTCATATATCTTATGAAGGAATAAGAGGGAGGTGAGTGACCATTCATTTTCAATTTTGGTTTTCCATAAACTTTTTAATAAATCATAAACATTTATGTGTATATAGGCTACTCAAGGATATGGAGTAACATTTGGAGAAGTTATTGGGAACACTTTTGGTAAATTATTTATTATTCATTCCTAATTGATCATAGTATACTTTTTATTTATGAATGTTTTATGGTTGGGTGGATGTCAAGTGTTCGAACCAACTCAAGCTTATTAAAATACAAATGCTTAAAAAACAACAACTACTTGAAGGAGATATAAATTAAGGGCTGAAATTTTAACTCCAACAAAATCTCAAATTGATGATAGTGAATTAATAGTAAAATGAGCCATGCTTTAAATACATGTCATGATTTTGACATGTATTTCAACCGTGTGTTGTGATATGGATATACTTATATACTTGAAACTTTGTTCTGTGATTTGGATATGGATAGGGATGTTTGAATGTATTGAATAATTTGCTTAAATATGGATAGAAATGTTAGACTGTCTTGAATAATTGATTTGGATATGGATATTGGCCATTCTTAATTGCCACACATTACATATCCAACTTAATGAGGATCTCTTATGCTTTGCATGTCAAAAGAAAATTTCTTTTGGAAGCCATTTTTTTTGTATTGGTAGAATAACATTACCAGTGTGTCAAAGAGCAAAGAAAAATATAGGCCAAAAAATATAATTACCATAATCATAACATGTTTAAATATTGATAATATCAACTTTAATGTACAAAAGCTGCATGTTTCAACTATTACAGATTTCTCATATTTATAGTGAGCATATGCAACATACTAAGAATATGAAAACTAGAGCCATCAGATGGTCAAGTAACAACAATTGATCTCTCATAATCAAATACAATGAGTACAAATCATTTACATACCAAGTGTCTATTAAATGTAACCCCTTCCCATTCTAGTTTACTCTTTCACATGGTGTTGCACTACAGGTTCATATTAAAAGCATCAGACACCTAGGATGTATAGTCACATGGAACAATAAAAATTAAAACATAAATATCATACTTATGTGAAAATTGGAAATATCTATGAATTAAAAAATAAACTCACCTTTTGCATACAATAATGTATCTTGCGGATTAAAGTCTTATCCCAATATTCGGAAGATGTCTCACAAAACTTTTTACAATAACAAAGCCTCATCTCTTTTAAGTTTTGACAATACTACATACCTATAAGACACCTACAATTTGAATGATAACATTAATATCAAATAAGTTATAATTGAAACATTCATAGTGTGTTAATAAAAACATAATGACAATACTCACATTTATATTATTACATTGATAAAAATGTTAACAAATGTTAAGCTTAGCATTTGAAATCCATAGCATCATCTTGTTATTACAATTGGGAAAATCAATATAGAAAATCTAAAAAATTACTCAGGATTATGATATCCATATTACATGCGAAATATAATAACAACAAAAATTACAAAACTTGTTTTAACGTTGAACATAACACCTTTTCTTGGCAAAATTAAGAGTATTTCTTTCAAGCTTCTGTTAAATTATGGAAACAACAATAAATCCCATTCTTGAATCTATTAACAACGACTTCATACTCTTCCCATGTTAAGTATATACCAAGTGTAGATGCAATAAAAGTCACATATATTTTACTTCCACCCATTTGTTTTGTAATACACCCGATGGTCAAGTATGATTAAATGAGTTACAAGAATCTTAAAGCCAATGCACACTAATACATCAAACAATCACAAAGCTAGCCAGAACTAAAACATTATTACAAAATGAAAAGACCCTTATGTTCCTCTTCATTGATATTCTCTCTAAGATTGCCAATGAATATGGTACTGCATGGAGGATTATCTTTTGTATTCTACATAAAATTGGTAAAAAGGAAAAGTGTTAACCAATATTAAGCTTAGAATTTGATATCCATAGCTTCATTTTTTTTTACAACTCATATTTCACCATATTCTCTATATTCTTAATGTTTTGCCATTTAGTTATAGAGATAGTACATATAAAGTTGAAAAATGTTAAACAATATCACCTATTGTGATTACTATAACTAGAAATACTGTAAGAAGCATAGCATCCCATTGACAAATTACACCTTTAGATTAAGATTGAAAGAACTTTCAAGCATAGAAAACAACTACAGGACAACTTTAGGTCTAAGAAATGAATTCATCAACTACATGGATGTATCATGACAAATTCACCCTCATAGTCACCCATTCCTCCTGAGCTTAAGCCACAAACCTCCACCAAGTAGACATAAACAATGATAATTCTAACTTAGGGTTAGATGAACTCACCTCCCAATTGTAGAAGACAGACACTCCCATTCGCACCTAACCATAAGACAGTAACAACAATCTAGAGAAAGCGACAATCTACGCACAATCAAAAGATAGCTACAGTTCACAGACAATAGCAAGAGAATAGGAGAGTTTTATTGTAAATTTTCAAGAACGAAGAAGCAAAAAGTTACTTACAATTCGCACAAAATGGCAAGAGAGAGGAGAGTTGTATTTGGAGTTCACACACAATTGCAAGAGAGGAGAGTGGTATCATGAATACTCAACAATGAAGAAAATAAAAAGTTATTTAATTTGTTATGTTTTAATTTAATTGATTTTTAAAGAAACAAATTGGAAAAAAATTGAGCCACATGTCAAGCAGGTTGTATGTAGAAAATCAAACATAGCTAACTACGTCAACGATGTTAACGAAAGAGTTAACGTTTTGATACTTTTACAACAAATTGAAAGTTGATAAATTTTAGCATCACTTTTTAAAATTTAATCTAGTGTTGTGAAATTGAGTAAAATTTAAAATTTATTTTATAATTAAATCGTTTTAATTTTTGGGCCCGATTTACTAAGTAAATATACATTCGGAAGAAGAGCCCACCAAAAAATGTTAGATATGGCATATGATGGACTGAAAAATTAATTTAACATTCAAATTAAACGGGAGTGAAATACTAATATTCTTTTTAAATATTTTAGATTTTTGAATTTAAATTAAAATTTGACAAAATTATTAAGATTTAATTTAATCTTTTTACTTGTTAAATTATGACAAAGATTTGAGGGAGACAGTATCTTTTTGGCGTGGAATTATTTATTGCCTTTTGTCTTGCTAGATCTTCGAGATTTGTAATCAACTTCTAAAGGGACAGGTGTTCCTATGCTAGATTTTCGACCTTTTTAAGAACCAGCAAAACAACATGTTTCCTTTTCATACTTCCTGGGATGTCGGACCAAACTAAAAATTAAATCCCAGGCGTCCGGAAATTATGTAAAACTGGCAATTATAACATCTAAATCCATCGTATTCTTCACTCTGTCTCGACTCGACCCCATGTGATATACCCGTCCTAGAACATGAACTATGCCTTAAAAACACTCATGACAATCCTAGGTTAGGGTGTTGGTCCTTAAATACAGATTATTCTCTGTCGTCTGCATGCGTAGCAGATAGCTTAAATTTGAAGAATGTAACGGAACGAAACATGACACGTGATAAATAGCACAAAGCATGGAGAATGTTCAGTCTAGATCTCAGATAGGCTTTTCGTGTATTATAGCCCACGATGAGAAAGTCCTGGCCCGAATTTAGGTATCGGTTTTAAGATCAACACTGTTGTGTTACCTCAAACTAATGTAATGAAATCCGTTCCGTACCGGCCGAAAGGTACTGTACCGGTCAAAAAACGGTACCCAAATTTTGTCTGTGGTACCGGCCTCAAATATCGGCCGGTACCGGCCAATTTCGGCTGTACCGGCCGGTATTCAAAATACCGGTCAAATACCGGTCGGTACCGAAAATTTTAAAAAATTGGGAGATTTTTTTTTTAAATTTTCAAAATTTCCCTCCCTCCCTCTTACCTAGCCTTCCCCCCATTTTTTTTCAAAGTTTTTAAAATAATAATAAATATTTTATTACTAATAATAATTATAAATTAAATAAA
>JAOSBL010000004.1:3629117-3641980 GCA_027568915.1 Erythroxylum roraimae | reverse complement strand
CCCAACGAAACAGCAACTTATTCAGAATGAATGAATCAAAAAGCTAGTGTTTTCTCATCACCTGTCAGACTTTTATGGCAAGTGGCCCATTGGGTGCTTATGATCTCCATCCTGTTCTGTTCCAAATATTCCGTTCAGTTCAGTGTTAGAAACTCTTCCTCTCCTCGTCCGACACTTGTTCACATCCTCCTTTTAAGATCCCATTTTCTATGTAACAATGACTCTTAACGAGGAAGAAGAGAAGGGAGTCCACAAAAAGTTCTTTTTGACTGTTTAGAACATAATCGTGTATTTTATATGTAAACACTAATTAGTAGTTAACCAACACTACCAAGAATCAACCGTAAAAAGCATTATGTCTTCAAGGTCCTGACGATTTCTACCGGTGTTGGAATAAAAAGAGGAAACTAAATAAACAAAAACAAATAGAGAGAATTTAAAAGGGAAGTTCTTTTGCCACTCTCCACAGTGCCCTTTTTAATGATTATACCTAATCCGTAATGTATAATCTGTCTCTTGAAAAAGCCATCTTTTGCTTTGTGTATGACCCGACCCGAACTGACCCTCTTAACTTAAAGCCGCTTGATTTTCACGATCAAGCGGCTCTGCAAAGTTTCAATCTTGACGCTCCTCTGCTTCTTCTCTCACTGATGAAGAAAAGCACCTCTCTTTTAATGGAGTGAATCTCTGCAAATACAAAGTTCCCAGCAACCTTTTTCTCCGTTTCTCTTCGTTTTATGTGTGAAGAAACCCTACTATTTTTCTTCCTTGAATCGACGTTGTTTCGCTTTATTTTGCGAATAAACAGAGTCTTAATCGAATATCCCAGTTGAGTTTAGCCCTTAAAGTTTTGAGATTTGGCTTTTGTTGTGTGAATGGAACTGGATAGCATTGATAGTCCGCCATCTTCAGATTTAACAGATGAGGATGAGATCCATCAGCTTCCTCATCCATTTGCTTCCGTTTCCAAGCCACACAATACCAGCAGCAACAACAATAATAGCAATACTGTGGCCTCAGGGATTCACACGACAAGTGTCCACGAGCTACTCGAATGTCCTGTTTGTACCAATTCCATGTACCCTCCAATCCACCAGGTTTGATCCTTTTACTAGTTTTTACATATGGTGTGGGTTTCTAATTCTTTGTTATTGTTTCATTTTGATTTCTGGGTTTTGATCCTATTTTGTGATTAATTGTTTGGCAGTCTTTTGTTGGATGCGAACTGAACTTGCTCTCGAATCATTGGTTGTTTTGAACTCAATTTATGAAGAATTAGACTGCTAGGGCTTCTTAGTTGAGATCAGAGTAGTAGAGTTTAAAAGATTTAGAAAAACTGAAAGTTTTGAAGATTAGGTTTAGTGTATTAGATCACGTAGTGTCTAAATTCTAATTCTAGTTCACAATTTAGATTCATATCCAAAATTTTCTCTTGTTACCAATTTGGGAAGGTTCATTCTTATAACCATAAAAGTCATAAGCATCAAATATAATCTTAAAATATCATTCTAAAATGCAAAAATATGTCATAAACTCATCCTGAACTTATTGTATAATTATAAAGGGTATACATAAAAAGAAAAAAAGAAAAATAACAATACGGTGATTTTGAGAGCATCTAGTCCTCTTGATTTCAAATTAAAGGAGAACATGTTTTAAAAATATTTATCATAGTATTTATAACACCTCAACAAAACTTAATCTGAATCCTATCAACTTGGTATCAGAGCTGGTTTAATGGCTCCGAAAAATGTTGAGGGAAAGATAGAATTTGTTGAGAAGGAGGTCGAAGAATTAGTTGATGGAATGAAGGATAATATTATGAGACTCATTGGTTTGGAACGAAAGGTGGATGGGTTGGAGCAGGGGATGGCTCGTGTGATTGAGCTCATGGAGAGTTTGAAACGAGACAAAGCCAAAGGGAAGGAGATCACCGATGAAGGGGTGTCAGCTACGGGGGTGGAAGAAACTCCTTGGGAAGAGTTGCGAGTGGGAGTGAATGGGCACAAAAATGTAGAAGACATGGGGAGAGCTGGGAGTTCCTCACCTTTGGAGGAAATGAATGGGGCTGAAAATTTTTGGAGAGGTGGTCAACATTTAGAGTTACTCATTTTTGGAGGTGACAATCCAGAAGGGTGGATTTTCCTAGTAGGGTGATACTTTGAAATGAATCGTTTGAGCGATGTGGAGAAACTAATGACTGCGACTATGTGTTTTGAAGAAGATGCCTTAGCCTCGTATCGGTGGTCGGAAGTTTGACAGTCATTCTGAAATTGGGTTGATCTTAAGCAACAACTTCTTCATTGTTTTGGGTTGATACAAAGAGGAAATTTGTATGAACAATTCCTCGATATCAAACAAGAAGGCTCGCTGGCTGAATGACAGTGGAGGTTTGAGGTTTTATTGGCAGCTTTACCGGAGTTGTCCATGGAAGTGTTAGAGAGCACATTTGTTAAGGGTTTAAGACCGGAAATTTGAGCTGAGCTTAAAGTGCTTAACCCAATTGGGTTGAGAGAAGTTATGTTAACTGCCCAACATTTGGAAGACAAAAGCCTTGCTTTAAGACCCGTGAGACGAAGTTCAAGTGGAGCTTGGGCAAAACCCAACAACTTGGTGGATTCAAAAGGGGGCTTGGACAAGGTAGGATTCAAAGAAAAGGGACCACCTAAAAAGCAAGAAGGAAACAGAGATACAAGGGGAATTGGGTATGGAACCTAATTATCTCTCCAACCCACAACACTGTGAAGGCAACCATGGAGATGCTGCAATGTTGATTAAGACTGACGATGACTGAGATCCAGGCACGGCGAGCCAAGGGACTTTGCTCCTATTGCAATGAAAAGTTTGGACCCGGGCATGTCTGTCAAAGGGAATCCTTCTAATCCACGATGAAGACAAGGATTCCCTTGAGGAGCAGGTGGGCGAGGAGGACGAAGTGATGATTGAAGAAAGAGATACTGTCAAGGTAAGAGCCACTGAAACTATTGAGCTCTCGTTAAATTTGGTTTTGGAATTCCAACTCTTGGGACAATTAGAATGATGGGGAAGGTTGAGGGTAAAGACGTGATTGTAATGATTGATAGTGGGGCTACCCACAATTTTATCTCGGTGGAGTTGGTGTCTGAACTAAACTTGCCTCTGGAGACCACTTATAATTTTGGGATATTGATGGGGAATAGGGTCTCGGTGAAGGGCAAGGGGGTATGTTGGAGGCTTCGAGTAGAGATATAGAATTTGGAAGTAGTAGAAGATTTCTTGCTAATTCCTTTAGGCAATGTGGACGTGATTTTGGGGGTCACTTGGTTTGGAACTCTTGGCTGGACAACAATGGAATGATCCAAGCATTTGTGAGATTCAAAGTGGGAGAAGCTTCAGTGACTTTAAAAGGGGACCTTACCCTCAACAAAGCTGGGTATCCCTAAAGGCACTTACAAAGGAGATTCAGAGAGAAGGATATGGGGTAATGATAGATTTTCATTAGATGCTCACCGAGAAGGTAGTAACACCAGAACTAGTGGCACTAGAAGGATGGGTTGCATCTCTAAAAGGTAAATGTCCAAAGGTGTTCATCGAGAGGATTGGGCTACCTCCAAAAAAAGCAATTGAGCATGCAATTCAGCTAGAGCTAGGGGCTGCACCAGTTAATGTGAGACCTTACAGATACCCACACTTCTAGAAAAATGAAATAGAGAGGCTGGTGCGAGAAATGTGTTCAATGGGAATTATCCAACCTTCCACTAGTCCCTTCTCCAGCCCGGTATTACTCTTCAAGAAAAATGATGGTAGTTAGAGGTTTTACATGGACTATCGTGCTCTAAATAGAGTCACGATTCTTGTTTTATTTCCAATTCCTGTCATTGATGAACTTTTGGACGAGCTTCATGGAGCAACCACCTTCTCAAAACTAGATCTTAAGTCTGGGTATCACCAAATTCGAGTGAAAGCGACTGTAAGGTTTTAAGACAACTTCCCGCACTCATGGACACTATGAGTTTCTTATAATGTCTTTCGGTTTGTCTAATGCACCGGCCACCTTTCAGTCACTGATGAATAAGGTATTTCAACCTTATCTCCGAAAGTTTTGTTTTAGTCCTTTTTGACAATATTTTGGTGTATAGTGTTGATGAGGAGGAGCATGAACATCACCTAGAAGTAGTATTTTCAGCCTTGGCTAAGAATTGTTTATACTTGAATGCCAAGAAGTGTGTTTTCAATCAAAGGAGTAACGAGTATTTGGGCCACTGGATTATTTCCGATAGTGTGGCAGTGGATAAAGAAAAGGTGCGACCTATGATTGATTGGCCATCTCCAAAAACTTTGAGGCAATTACGGGAATTCCTTGGTTTGACAGGTTATGACTGGTGTTTTGTGGCTGGTTATGGCACTATAGCTTTACCCCTTACACAGCAGCTCAAGAAGGATGCCTTCCATTGGGATGAAACAGTTGAAGAAGCATTCGAACAACTTAAAAGGCTATGGTTGCAATACCAGTACTTGCATTGCCTAACCTCAACCAACCTTTCATTTTGGAGACTGATGCATCGAGTTTTGGAGTAGGAGTTGTTCTTATGCAACAAGGAAGGCCAATATCATATTTCAATCAAACTTTATCAACCCGTAACAGATTGAAACCAATTTATGAAAGAGAGTTAATGGCGGTTGTTCTCGCTGTGAAAAAATGGAGACACTATCTGTTAGGAAGACATTTCACTATCTTCACTGACCAAAAGAGTTTGAAGTTCCTCTTGGAGCAAAGTGTAGTACCTCAAGACTATCAAAAGTGGGTATCTAAGATAATTGGGTATGATTTTGACATCCAATTCAAATCCGAGATAGACAACAGAGCAGTAGATTCTTTATCATGCATGCCTACAGTAATTCAACACTCCTTCACAGCCCTTACCTTGTCTAGAGTGGCAGAAGAGCAACAAATCAGATCTGAAATAGAGAATGATCAGAAGCTAGCACAGATCAAAAGAGAGTTAGAAACGGGTTCGGATGCATGGCCTAACTATGCATTGACTCACGGGTTGCTACTATACAAAGGAAGGTTGGTGATTTCCAAGACATCTCCTCTCATTCCACACCTCTTATTTGAGTATCATAATGGAGTTGTGGGAGGGCATTTCGGGTTTTTGTGCACGTACAAGCGCTTAAAGTGAGAATTTTATGGGGAAGGAATGAAGTAGATGGTCAAGAGGTATGTAGCTGAAGGTTCGATTTGCCAACGAAAAAAGTATCAAATGGCATCGCCAACGGGATTGTTGTAACCCCTACCAGTTCCTTAATAGATTTGGGATGACCTATCGCTCGATTTTATCGAAGGTCTACCTAAATCAGAGGGCTATACAACAATTTTGGTTGTCGTTGATTGATTGAGCAAATATGCACATTTCCTTCTCTCGAAGCATCCATATAATGCCAAGACAGTGGTTGAGTTATTCACCAAAGAAGTCGTTAAGTTGCATGGTGTTACCAGGACTTTGGTTTCAGACTGCGACAAAGTTTTTCTAAGTCATTTTTGGGAAGAATTATTCAAATTGTAGGGAACACGCCTACATCGCAGCACAACCTACCACCCTCAAATTGATGGGCAGATTGAGGTGGTAAATAGGTGTGTTGAAACTTACCTACGTTGCTTTGCCAATGAGAATCCCCGCAAATGGAGTCAATGTTTGGCTTGGGCTGAGTATTGGTACAACAGGACTTATCATAAGTTTACAAAGATGACGCCATTTCGTGTGGTGTTATGGGAGAGATCCACCTCCATTGTTTAGATTTGGGAGTCAATAGACAAGGGTGGATGATTTGGAGAGACACTTGCAGCAAAGGGATGTCATCTTAGATGAATTAAAACAGCAATTGGCACGAGCTCAAGCAAGAATGAAGAGTGAGGCTGATAAACATAGACGCAATATGCAGTTTTCAGTTGGTGAGCATGTATTCTTAAAGCTTTGTCCTTATCGAATACGTTCTTTGTTCAAGCAGTTGAGTGAAAAATTATCCCCGAAATTTTTTGGGCCATTTCGCATCCTGGAGAAGGTTGGGCAAGTAGCATATAGGCTGGATCTACCTCCTCATTCAATTGTACACCCAGTTTTTCATGTGTCCCAACTTAAGAAAGCCTTGGGTACAAGCCAACACCCACAGCCACTTCCCCCTCATTTGAGTCCAGAGCTGGAATGGTTAGTTGAGCCTGAACAGGTACTGCAATCAAGAAATTCTGGTGGCCAACTGGAAGTGTTAGTCAAGTGGAAGGACCAGCTGGAATTCGAGGCCACTTGGGAACTCAGCGATGCGATGAAACAACAACAGTTTCCTTCTTTCCACCTTGAGGAGGAATTGATAGACCTCCTATTAAGATCACTTATTCCAGAAGGGCTAAAAGGCAGTGACAGGTGGCAGAATTCGAAAATGACAGATGGCAGCAATGGAATAATGTTAGTTGTAGTTTCTTTTGCGCTTGTTAGTTAAAAAGGGGAATGATGGTAAGGATTGGCGTACGGATATTTTGATTGTGAAGAGAGTGGCATCGGTTCCCATTTGTTTTACTTCACTGTTTCATCAACTCCTTGAATGAATTTAACCTTTTTTCTTATTTCGTTTCCTTGATTAAATATTCATTCGTGAGTTGGGAATTATTTGTTGAATCTGAATCCTATCAAATATTTATCAAGATATTAAACTATTGAGATCTAGATGAGGTTAATCAGTCAAAACACTTAGTATTATGAAATGTTAAGTTGATTTTTTAGTTGCGCCTCTATTGGAATTTCTTTTGACTTTAATTAACCATAATAATGATAAATATAGATTAAACAACTTCACACAATCTTGGAGAAATATAAATTAAAAAATATTTGAAAATCAAAATCGAACCATCTTGGCATACTTTTGGTAAATTAAAAGTTATAGGTCTCTTAAATTTTATTCAAGTATCAATTTAGTTCAACATGTTAAAATTCCCAAAACCCATAACTTTCTCTGTTTAGTATTCCATGCCTAACATATGTTTAATAGCATGATAAAAAAAGGAAGGTTTCCATCTCAGCAACTGAAGTTTTGAGGAAGAGTTGTCTCTGTACAAAGTGACTAATTTGGTTTAAATAAATAATCCCATTACCTACCTAAGGGTTTTATGAATTGGAAAGAGTTTTGGATAGATTGCATGGTTTGAAACATGAAATTTTGCTATCATGGTTATGGACTATCTTTTAGCATTTTGTGGAAATTTGGTGAAAATGCAAACCTTTAGTTACTATTTAGCAATATAGAGTGCAGTTTAGCTTGCAGGGGTGGTCAATTTGATTTGGGTGCTATCTGTGTCTTCTATTACTTTTTCAGCTGCCATGCTTTTGGCTAATGTGATTATGAAATTGTCTACAGTGCCACAATGGCCATACGCTTTGTTCAACATGTAAAACAAGGGTGCATAACCGATGCCCCACTTGTAGACAGGAGCTTGGCGATATTAGATGTCTAGCTTTGGAGAAAGTTGCTGAGTCACTTGAGTTGCCTTGCAAGTACATGATTCTTGGATGCCCGGAGATTTTTCCTTACTACAGCAAACTCAAACATGAGGGTTTATGTAACTTCAGACCATACAACTGTCCATATGCTGGATCGGAATGTGCTGTTACTGGTGATATCCCTTTCCTTGTTGCTCATCTACGGGATGATCACAAGGTGGACATGCATTCGGGCTGTACTTTTAACCATCGATATGTGAAGTCCAATCCCCGTGAAGTTGAAAATGCTACATGGATGTTAACAGTAAGTTTATTGAATAAAACAGCAAGTTTTGTCATGGATTTCCAGGTTGTAAGATCATGCAAAGTGTTATCCATAATAGATCTAGTCATGTAATTAGCATTTGAATCGTGTTCCGGATTCATCAGTTTTGGGATGTTACATAGAACAGAATTGATGCCTACTTATAACAATGGTGATGATAGCTTTTATAACTTACCGGCTATTACTAAATAGTATAGCTTGCAAACAATGTTGGAAATGGTAAGATATCATGATCCGAAGTCCTTTTTGTTGACCACCTGCCTAGTCCTCGGAAATGCATTCAAGTATGCCCTTGTCCACAAAAACTGACAGAGTGATAAATTAATCCATTGAGGATTTCATGATCTAGACAAAATTGGATTTCATTTAGTCTTATTGTTAAATTTCAATGTTCATTATTCCATTCATAAGTGATAGCTTTGTATTTAATTATGTGCATCAGCTGTCTGTTTCTTGTAGTAATACAGGTGCTTCTTCCAGTTTAGTAATGAACTATGTTTTTGATTCAACTTGTTTAGGTTTTCCACTGTTTTGGTCAATACTTCTGCCTCCATTTTGAAGCTTTCCAGTTGGGAATGGCCCCTGTTTATATTGCATTTCTCAGATTTATGGGCGATGAGACAGAGGCGAGGAACTACGGTTACAGTCTGGAGGTTGGTGGATATGGGCGGAAGCTCATCTGGGAAGGCACCCCAAGAAGCATAAGAGATAGCCATAGAAAAGTTAGGGACAGCCATGATGGCCTCATAATACAGCGTAACATGGCACTCTTCTTCTCTGGAGGGGATAGGAAAGAGTTAAAACTGCGAGTTACGGGGAGGATATGGAAAGAACAGCAGAACCCTGAAGGTGGGGCTTGCATACCGAATCTCTGTGGTTAGAGCTGATTATCTCTGTCTCTGTCTCCCTCATTCTTGCTCTACGTGTGTGCTGTGTTTCTTGTAAGTGTTAATACTGTAAACAGATGGAAGATGATTTTGAGGACCTTTATGTTTTATACTGGAGGCCTAAAGCTTAATGAATTCTCAATGAACTTCCTCCGTCTGCATCAATCACTCTCTCTTTGTATACATGATGTATGTTAATTCCAATAGTTGAGCATAAATTGTAGATGGACTACATTGTGGTGTATATTGATTCCTTTCTGATCTCCATTTGCAGCCAAATGTAGACAATTATCCATAGAAGCTGTATGTCATTGAAGAGAATTAAAGTGTAATCATCCAAACCGAAGCATGTTGATGATATAAGGAAGTTAATGTTGGAAAATTCATTTTGTTTTCATATGTTTGCATAGAACAACCTATAAACAAGTCTTAATTCTACACTTTAGAATGCTGAATAGGCCTCCGTGAACACTTGGACCAATAACGAGTAACACTGACCATGGACAAATGAACCTTGTGAATGACAATCTGGCATCGTTTAAGAGCTTCAAAATGGAAGACGTGTGTAAATAGTAACCTGATAGCTGAACTACTCATCTTTAATCTCGGAGGATTTATGCCGCAACTGGAGCCAGTTTAGTAGAGGATGCCACTGCTTCCTTGGTCCACTTCAAAGGAATTCTAGCTAGTTCCTCCTGCTCTAGCTTTCGGCCCTAGTACTGGCACACTAGGATATCAGTATCTGTAACAACTTTCCACCGAATGTCGAACACCTTTTGAACTAATCAAACCAAGCAATAAAATGCTTCCCTGATAGAGCATGAGTCGAATCCTTTGTCTCTTTAGAATAACATCCTCCTATGCTCTATTACTGTTTTCTACCAGTTCCTTATTAAATCCAAAACTGTTAAGTAGTTGCTAATTGTTGTTTACGTTATATACAAAGCGAATTTGTGTTTTCGATGGGAGACAGAATCAGCAGTCATCGTATTGTTTTTTCTTTTCAGACGCATTAAAGCAAAGAGGAATTGTGATATGAGGCTAAATCTACTCAAACTTTGGAAATGAGGTCATAACTAAAAGTCAAGAACATAAATTAGAGAGGGAAATGTTCACACACAGAGATACTGTTTTCCAGTGCAATTATTCTCCGTTCATGATGAAAACATCAAGCCTTCTACCTGTTCCATCAGAAAGCATCATACTAATTGTCATGAAAGAATGGGAATTTGCAAACAAATAAATGGAGGAATTCCTCGAAACCTCGTAAACAAGTTCTCAGCCCTGCCTCACATGCCTATGTACACTATATATTCGCTAACATATACCCATGCTTAAGACATAATTTAGCACTTCACGGCAGAGATCTGGCAGTCTCATCAAGGTGACGATCCATGATATGAGATACAGTTTCAAGGAATGCAGCCTCGCTTGAGCCCGGCAGCACAGAATCCTTAGCCTCTTGGATTATCTCCTCAATCAGGGATTCTTTCTTCAAGGTTTCTCGGCACATTATGCTTCCAATGGCAAAAGGGGTCAACCCCCTTTCAACACCTTTCTTCAAAAGCATGGTGGAGATGCGAATCGTGCGTGCACATTCTACTGATAACTGCCATCCATAAAACTTCAGAAGGGATATATCTGCCTCAGCATCCAGTGATTTTATGTAGTCAACAGTCTCTGAGTCAAAAGGTTGACGAGCTTGGGGCCAATAAAGCCAATCAAAATTGCAATCTTCAAACTGCAACAAAAATGCAATGTTGATAATGAGACATGAATGATGATATTAGCAATGGAGTTTAAGCCACAAATTGCTGTCGGTGAGATGAAACCAAACCAGAGAAATATTAACAAAAACTGTATAGAGAAATCAAAAGCCAAAGGACAAGAAGTTGCATTGACTTGCGGGAAAAATTACTCAAGGAAACAACACTTACACTTTCTGGCAAGCAGTATCCATGGTCAATTGGAATCAACACAGTGTGGCCACTTTCTGCATCTTTGCTCAGTAAGATGTTCCCAGCATGCCTATCTGCATTTGCCATTCGTATATCCAGTACAGCAATTTTATGAACTTCCTTCAATGGAAAGGCACCAGGACCCATATCCTCGCAACTTCCACTGTTCTCCATAAACATCTGCAAGGATCCAATCTTGGTGCTTATATCCCCTGAGTAATTAAATCGTTTATGCAAGCACTTGACCATAGCTGTGGGTGGTACCCCAGCAAAGCCCTTCTCAGCACAGAACAGGGACCTGCGTCCCCTCTTTGGATGATCCAAAATGTAAGCTGCAACTTCCCTGAGAGCCCCTTCTCCAACTCTTGTGCCCTTTTTCAGCCCTTCACCATCATGAGATACCGTTAGGCCATTAGGATTATTTACGGCATTTGGTTCCTCATCAATGGGCTTGAAAACAGAAACAAATCTCTGTCCCCGTGAATCCTGCATGAAGTAAGTCCCTCCTGTACCTTCCATAGACCTAATCGGGTCATTCCTGCTATCTAACCCATCAAATGTAGAATTAATCATGTCCCAAACTTCAGAGGGAAGATTAATTTTGGGGTTGACAATAATTGGCTCCAACAAAAAATCTGTATAAGCAGGCTTTCTTGGAAAAAAATTTCTGCTAACTTCACAGCTTGACCTGTCGTTATCGTCAGCAGCAGCATCATACTGTCTCCTACCTGTGTCTCGATCGCTCACTCGTGGGACCTCAATGGACAATTCTACGTTTTTCTCCACAGGCCTTGCCCGTTCCTTCACAGATTTCCTTACTAACAAACGTATTGCAGCGTCATGACGATATTTACAAATGTCATCAATGAGCCATTGATCCTCAAGTGGTTTCCCATCACAAATCACTTCTTGCTCATCAAGATCATAAAACTTCTTCTCCTTCTTCGCAATCTGTTGCTTCACATACCCAACATCCCTCCCCCGCTCTACACAGAACGAAAACTCTTTCCCGCTCACAGTCCTAACTTTTATAACCTGAAGATCAGACAGCCTAAGAACCAAATGCAGAACATTCCCATCACCAATGCCATAATCACGGACAAGAGAGTTGCTCCTCGACAACTCCCGACCTCCACAAACCAGTTTTTGATTCTTTACAACAAAACCTTTACATGATTGAATCCGTAGCTTCACAGATTCAATAGAGTCAGACTCCAAAACACGCATGGGCATCATAGACCCCCCAACTGATAGATGCACCATAATGAACTCCTCAGAGAACACACCCAGTTGGGCCTTGCCATAATCAGACGGCAAAGCAGGGTCATTCTGAATGGGAGTGAGAGCAACAACAGCAATAGACATTTTCCTTTTCTTTTAAGCTATTCCCCCTCTCCCTCTCGCACAAATTATTTCAGTTACAACATCAACACTATACAAATAAAAAACATCACTCTATATTCTTGTACTCCACTTGAACAGCCATCTAATCAAAACCTCATAATGATCAAGTAAAACCCTAAAGTACCAACCAAACCGACCTGTACAAAAACCCTAGAAAAGCAGAACTCCGATAAATCGGAGCCGAAGCTAAAGCGAATCAGGGCCAAAATGATCGTTTAAAGGAGAGATCGAAATAGCGGAATAAAAAAATTGAAAAAAGAAAAAAAGAAGCAAATTATCGACGAAGACTGAGAAAAGAAGCAACGATTTGGACGATTAAGCGCGTAGAAAAATTAAATGTACACAAAAGGATTCTTACCGAAATGCTTGGAAGAACCGAAGAGGATTAGCAGAAGTAAGCGAGAATTAAAAAATCAAATCTACTTTTAGTAAAATTCATCTTATCCAATAACCAATCCCTACGCTTAACAAACAAACATCGTCTCCGAGAGAGAGAATCGGGCAAAGTAGAATACGTGTAGAGTGAAAATGCCCTGTTCTTCACGGGAAGATCGTTGATATGTAGTTTTTGTTGACTTTTAAAACAAAATGTCCAACCTCGGAACCTTCGTCTTGATTTCGTATTTTATTTTTTAGAAATTTATTACTGTTCATACTTTGGGTTAGGTATTAGTATTACATTACATAGTCGAATGATTCAATTCAACGGCACCCTGTCAACTCATGATGTCGGCCGTTACGTTTATTTTTCTTTTGATTGATTTTTCATTATTTTATATTTGTCCAACGGTCAGTTTTATTGTTTTCAAAAATTTTCTTT
>JAOSBL010000004.1:3583391-3601038 GCA_027568915.1 Erythroxylum roraimae | reverse complement strand
ATTTTAAAAACAAAAATTAAAAATTCACAATAATTATAAAAGTTGAAATAAATAAAATAACTAATTAAAAAACTTTGAAAAAATGGGGGAAGGAGAGATAAGAGGGAGGGAGGGAAATTTTAAAATTTTTTGAAAATTTTTTGAAAATTTTTTCCTATTTTTTAAAATTTTCGGTATGGCCAGTATTTGGATTTTGAATATTTTTGCTCAGAAGTTTCAATCGACAATCTTCAAGTTTATATTTTTCATTATTTAACGATTTCAATTTTTATTCTGTTTGTAGAGATATAATTGAAAACACAGGTCAAAATTAAGTTACATTCTATAAAATACTGTTACATACGAAACACTATAATAAGAATCCACCCAACTTTCCTATTAGAATTGTTATAAATATCCAAACATATGAATATCTTTACTTTCAGATAGATTTATTTTCTAAAGAATCATATTTTAAATTCACTTTACTTTCCCGCCAACCAAACGGGACCTAAGAGAATTGTTAATTTGTAAAAGTTAAGAGATAGTATACGTTAATGAATTAAACCTACAAAGAGTCTAATATATTTAATCCTGAATAATTTATGAAATATCATGGAAATTTAATCTATATAAATTTAATAATTTTGAAAATCACAAGAAAAAAACAGTCCAATGTATAACTAATAAATTATAGAAAATTTTTATGAATAATATAGAAATAATTTAAGTGACTATCATTTTGATGATTTTTAATGTTATTAATTGAGGTTAATATTATCTAAATTAACTATGAATATCAACAAATAATTTATGATATATAAGAATAATTTAAAGAATATTAGTTGTGATAATTATAAAGGTTACCAAAATGATAATTCTCTAAATTTTAGAATAAAATTGCTATTATTTTAATAATATTTACAAAATTAATATTATTTAAATTATCAGTTTATATCACAAATTATTTGACCATAAATTGTTACTTATTTGAGTACAATGACAGATGATGAGAAAGGTCATTTAAGTAATACTAATTATAATGAACATAACAACTCGGACTGTCAAGTATTCGTACTGTTAAAAGAAACGATTTTCATATTACAACCTTAGTATTCGCGAAGAAATCTCAGCCCTTTAGTATAAGTTCTTGCTAGCTTCTCTATATTTGTAATCATAACGAACTGATTCCAAAAAGCAGTTGATTGACGTTGATAGAGAGAGGGAGAGGAGAGAATGTTGTTGATTAGTGATTTTTCAAGAAGAGATGAGGGGAATGGTGATTGCCCACCACCAACAGCCATCTTCCTCACCGGCATAACCCATTTCAAGAAGCTAACACCTTTCAACCACCGTCCAACCGTCGCCCATCTCGTTTCCTTCAATTCGCTCCCGCACTCACATTATCACGCTTCTTATCCTTCCCAATACAATGAACGTTAGACTAGTTCCATGGCATACTCAAGATCTTCCTTTGCTGTTTCCTTGTGCCTCGCGCTTTTTCTATTGAGATGTAACATTCTCGCCTTCGGTGATGCCGCCAATTACTTTACTAGGCCGATCAATGAAGGGTTTGAGGGTTTTGTAGCCGGAGAAGAAGGAGATGGTACTCTTAACGATGCCCTTTACGGAGAAAAGAAAACTGAAGGTGATAATGGTGATCTGAGTGGTGGTGAAGCATTTGCAGAAATATCAGAGCCTTGTAAAACCAATATTAATGGTATTTTTCCTCCTCCCTACAGCAACATAACAAATATGGTCTGCAAGCCGATTTGGAATTCATATATTTTGAGGGTGAGTCTTTTTGTTACACGAAAATATGAGGTGTTTTAGCTTTAAAAAATGTTATTAAATTTATGAGATAGATAAAAAACAAAGATGGGATGGATAGTTACCTTCTAATGGATCGTTCAACGACCTCTTTGTGCAGTATCATAAGGGAGAAGAGAATTTGGCGACATTCATACTATCTACTGTGTACACCACAGAATGGGTAGGAATTGGGTTTTCAAAAGATGGAAGGATGGTTGTTTCTAGTGCGGTGGTGGGTTGGTTTAGCGAGCAAGGTCTTCCCATAATCAAGCAATACTATGTTAAAGGTACTAGTCCCTCACAAGTCATTGTGGATTCTGGAGAACTGGACCTCACAAAAGCTCCACCTGTAGTTGCACTTAGTGGGGCTACCATTTACATGGCTTTTCAAGTCAAGTTCCAACACCCGCTGAGAAAATACCCACTTCTGTTCGCTTGTGGAACCTCGTACCCGAATCACTATCACTTAACAAAACACGATGACAAGACTGTTCTAATGTTTGACTTCTCAGCAGGTATGCCCACTTTCTGGCTGTCCTTTATTTATGCACTACAAAATCATTGTTTTCTTCGCCAGAATGCATAGAATAAAGGGGGTTTAACCGTTCCCCAGGTTCCGCAACTGCTGTAAACTTCAACCATGAAGAGATGAAAAGGAATCATGGTATAATATTGGCTGTTCTCGCATGGGGAGGACTACTCCCCGTTGGGGGCATTATAGCAAGATACATGAGGCATTAGGACCCTCTTTGGTACTATCTACACACAGGATTTCAAGTTACAGGATTTGTGGCCAGTCTCGCAGCTGTAATTGTTGGACAGCAAATGTATGCCAAAATCAACTCTGATGTATCGTTTCATAGAAGGATTGGAATCTTTGTTCTTGTGCTTAGTATTCTTCAGGTATGGCCACTATAACATGTACGAATACACTGACTTCATAAGAGTTTAGCCTCATTGTGTCTGAAAAAGAACATGTTCAGGTATTGGCATTCTTTCTAGGACCTTATAAGGATGCCAAGATTCGGAAGTACTGGAACATGTATTATGGCTGGTTTGGAAGGATTGCCCTCTTCTTTGGAGCTTGTAACGCTACGTGGGGAGTACATATGGCGTCTGCAGGGCTTGTATAGAAGGCAATCTTTGCACTTCAGATGACTGTGATTTTGGTCATAGTAGTTGTTCTAGAAATATTGTTGCGGATCAAAAGATTAGAGAACAGTAAACTAGAGCCAATTTTCCAATAGAATTCAACTCGATGATCAATCAAATTTGGGTACACTTGAAAGGGAATAGGTTAATGGAGTTCTCTGGCCAGATTTCACGATTGTAGAGTAGCCATACCAATACAGGTAGCTAAATGATTTTTTTTTTTATTTTTTACCTTCTTTTTTATTTCTACCCCGAAGTTATTTATGTGAAAGATGTTTGAACTTTAGATAGGACTTGCACTGTAAGTCTGAAGTTCAAAAAAAAGGTCCTACTAATATAGCAAAATCGACTATAATGCCGTTTCCATTGTCTTGAAATAAAGAACAAGAAACTTCAATGTTATCAGTAGTGAATGACATTTTCTTATTGAAACACATAAGATTTTAACAAGCAACGAAAGAATATTAAACAAGTCCCTAATCTTAAAGGTACTGCGAAGCGCTAATTTGGTGGAGCAGCGAAATTGTTAATAGAATGGACTTGGAGGCAGAAGTAAGAAAATCAGGACGCAGAACACACACATAGAGAGGAGAACCCGAGCAAATCCCGTGCGATCTCCCCTCAAAACACAAAAATGGTGATTTTTATTAAAAATCTGAGTGACCTCCCATACAAGCATGGCAAAGTTCAGTAGACCAATTTGGAAGCAGAAATGAAAAAGCGGGAACTCAGAACACAGAAAGAGGAGAACCTTTGCGATCTCCCCTCTAAACACTAAAATGGTAATTTTTATTAAGAATCTGAGTGACCTCCCCCACAAGAATACCCCAGGTCCGACGCAAGGACTCAAAACAAATGAGCACTTCCTCATGGCGTCCTCAGCTGCCATTCCGTCCTGACCGATTGTTCTCAGGTTCCTAAAGAAATTTCAAAACAGAAAAGGAGGTTAAACTTAAAAGCCGCTTGGAACTTCTTAAGTAACAGAAATAGAAAAAGAGAGATCTGAGCAGAACTGTTTAACTTTGATCAAATCTAGATCGCCAAGATTTTAAAGACACTCCGTCAGTAATCTTTAATATCACCAAGATCTCATAGAGTCAAGATGAACTAGCAAAAATCTTAGCATTGCTCAATGTTAAGATGATTAATATGACATCCGTAAGATAAGCTACGTTTGACCTCAAACAAAGAACCGTTCAAGAAGAAGAAAGAAGAATCCAGACGTTTCCGAAATCTGATGAGATTACGGGATCTAGTGTAGTCCCATACCAAAGATTACACCAAGAATGCTTCATTTTCTATTCTTCTGCGTCCGTCGGCACATCTTTCATTGTCGATGATTTGCTAGGCTGTCTGTTGCCACATTCTTCTGTTCGCCATACTCGGACTTCTCCGGCGGATGAAAGAAACGTCTATTAGGGTGCCAGACGCTCTTTGATCCCTAAGAACTCTTCGTCTCTATTTTTATCTGATCGCAAAGACTAAAGAGCAATCAAGTGAACCGAAAATTTAAGGTAGAAGTACCGTAGTAACCAAATATTCCCTCTCAAGAGGTGGATATATAGTGTTTCAGCGTGCAGTTTTTACGTTGTAGGTACAGCGACCTCGTTTCGCGGCAGTTGCCATAGAGAGGATACGCTGTCGTTTGGACTCTCTCTTTTGACAATTTGCTTTTTTTTTTTTAACTTCTACTCATTATTAAACAATAATTTGTTACATTCATTAAGTTTTTATAATTAAAAATAACTCAATTTTTTTATAAATAATTTATCAGATAAAACGACATCATTTTAGTTTTATTTAACTGAATCGTTTAAATTATAAAATTTGATTTTAAAATTTTAAATTTCAAAATTTTAAACATAAGAAAATTGACATTATCAATTAGAAAATAAAATTTTTATAAGTTCATAGTTAATTCAGGATTGATACATTTTTAAAAATTAATAATTAAACATAGAAAAAAAGTTTATAACTTTTAAAATTTATAATTAAACATGAAAAAATTATAACTTCTAAAATTTAGAGGATGAACAGAAAATTGGTTAAACCCTAAATAACATCGTTTAAAGAGGAAGAGGGTTTAAAGAATAGACGCAAAATAAATGTCAAAATAAGGTTAAGCTTAATCCGTTTGGGCCTAATTACCAAATAAAATTCGATTTTGGGAAATTCGAACTATTTACAGCTCAAATACAATGAATGGATGAAGTCATCACTATAGGAAATGGCAAAGCCCGGAATACAAAAACTTTCTAAAACCAACGTCCGGCAGCGCTAACATTAGCGAGAAATGACCAAAACCGTAACACTGGTTAAAAAACCGTAATGCCCCAAAACTTGCAACTGTAACCCTGCAAATGATTCATAAACCACCGATCATACACGAGATACCAAGTAACACAGAGTAGGCAGTAGCTTCCAACATCCCAGTATATTAACACTTAAACCTACACACTGCCAAGGACCAAACACTTTGCTTGAGCAGTAGAGCAAAAACGACAGGCAGGTAGTATCAAAATGAAAAAGTTAGAGCCGTTAACAAGACATACACGACTAACAATAACACATCTGAAGTAATAAAAAACTATTGGTACATAGATGTCAAATTAAAAAACTTGTATAAAAATAAAATATTTTGAATCAAATTTTAGAAAAATTATAAATTATGAGTCAAAATAAACTAACTATGAATACAATTTTTTAATGATTTCACGTTAATTCTGATCTTAGATAATTATTTTAACAGTAATTTTGTGTAATTTTTTTATTAAAAAATTAAAAAATATATATGATTTTTTATAATTTTGATATTTAGAGAGTTTTTTAAAAAGCAATCACGGGAAAATCTCGTGTTATTAAGCCTAACAGAAACAAATGATTAGATTTCTTTATTTTGATGAGTTGGTCTAGCTAATGCACACATCAAAACATTAAATTCCAAGAGAAACAAATGGCAGCAACACTAAATACCTAAGTAAAAACATAATCTCTGTAGTACTAATCTTCCAAAGAGGAGCTTCTGCATTTTCTCTTGATTTTAATGTAGCAAAAGTAAAATTGATTTACTGCTATTCATGCTAAAGAGGTGTGGCAACAGTTAGCTAGAAGGCCTATTAACGGGTGCACATTTCATAGAAACTCAAAATATCGGGTAAATGAGTAGGAGAGAAAAAGTTGATACTTGTTAGAACTGACCTCTTATTACTGTAGGCATGAGACTGAAAATCAGCAAGTGTCAGGATGGAGAACCATGTCTGTTCTGCTCATAGTACATCCCACAGCCCTCAATCGGATGATGGGTGGACTTGAAGAATCTAAGATTAAGTCGCACCAGCTGTGCAGTCCTTACTTGAGGAAAAGTTGGTAGACTTTGGACTCTCGCTGCCTCTTACTACTCTTTTATAGAAGACCTTAAAGGATTGTGATCCATAGGGTCGACTAAGCAACCTGATGGGCATCCTCAGAGTCTGCTTTCGGTTTCTCCTCCCCCTTATCGAAAAGCTGAAGGTTTTATCCCCCTCGATCTTTCTCTCCTCACTGTTGTCAGAATTTTCTTTTGGGCGTTCATTCTGATTAGGACCAGTCCCACATATTTCAGCCTCACAAAGATTGGAATGACCATTTTCTTTTGTATCTACTGACATGACTGCTGATTCACTATTCTTAGGTCCTTCTGACTTTGCAAGGCACAATTCTTTATTGCATTCACCTACGTTTTCAATGTCCAATGGAAGAACTGGAACTGGAGGCTGACCTTTAGAATTATCGTACTGCACTTTAGGCTCCAACACTGAATCAATGAGTGGCTCAACAACTGGTGGTGAAACAGAAAACTCCATTGCATGACAACCAGGCCAAACTGTGTTGGGAACAAGCTCAGGCACATTGTGGCTAATATTACACTGCCAAGAGAAATGATTGGGATGGTAAGCACTAGTGGTTACAGGGAAGGTACTCGTTGGCACTGCTTGAGTTTGACCATAAGGAGGGTACACAAAGGACAATGACTGAACCATGTTTGGGGTTGGGGGTGGTGAGGGGTAGGAATGGTGAGGAGAAGGTATTGCATTAACAGTAGGCATTACAGTAGCAGGCCCTGGGTGAAGCGTCATGTTTACTGGCCAAGGAGCAACAGCTTGAATAGGACCAGGACCAGAACGTAATGGGATGCTCATGGCTACTGGTGCAGGTCGTGCAATGGATGCTGAAGGGTTGAATGGGGCTGCAGAAGCAGACAATTTCTTATTTAGGTTTCCCCGAACATCAGTTGAATTTATGATTGATGGTTTGTCCTTGGAATCCTCCACACTTGGAAGAGGGAAGTTACAATTACCTTGGGGTTCAAACTCATAGGAGGAGCTCCTCTCAGAAGATTCTTCTAGAGGAAGATCAATTGAACTAGGGAAGCTATCAATCAATGTGTTAGTCTGAGTATTTTCGTGAACTTCCATAACACCAGATGCAGGTTCTTGCACATTTTGTGGCACCAACAATGAATCATCTCCCACTGTGTCATTTGAGCGACGTTCTTCTTTCTCCTCAACAACAGAACTTTCACTTTCTAAGTTACCGGTGGAATCTACAGTAGAATTCTTGTCTTTGTCACTATGTGTTTCTTCCACAATGGATTCGGGATTTTCTTTTGCTTCCTCTGTCTCTTCTTTTTCCTTTCCAACATCAGTTTCCTGGTTATCAGGAATATCACTTTGAGTAAACTGTAACTTGGCAATTGTACCTGGAGGGGCCAGTGCCACTTCCTTGTAAGAAGGCGATTTTCCAAGACTAACTATAGTATTCTTTAATGCACCAACGTCATTCACTGCAGAAGCGTGGTTAGACTCTAGTGAAGGACCATACTTCTCAAGGCTGTTCAAAGGCTCTACTGTAGCTGTTTTACCAGATGCAGGAGCAGACTTGACCCGGTATACTACAGTTTTACCTATTCTCCGTCCGAATCTGGTATTGTGTGAGGAATGTGTTGCACTCTGCTCTACATAATTTGTATGAGATAATGCTCGTTTCTTCACGAGGTAATACCTACTATTTTGATTAGTACTCTTGACAAAAGGGTAATCCGCATCAGTATCCATAACCCTTTTTGGGTAACTGTACACCCTACTAATGATCCCTCGCCGCTGTTTTAAACGTCGCCCATGTGAGCGAGCTGATCTTAGCCTTTGAACCGATTGCCATCCATCCTCACCTTCAGCTTGTGATTCAGGTGAGTTATCATTGGCAATTATTTGTTTCTTCTCAGCAGTCCCTTCAACAGCAAGCTGTTGGACTTGAATCTTTACAGAGCTGGATTCCTGGCCATCCTCTACTATTTGTGCTTCTAAATCCTCTACAGGAGTCACTTTTGCAGTATCAGCTGAAGGTTGTACGTTGACATCTAGTTCTGTTTTTCCCTTCACCTTTAACAAATACGAACTCTATTAGATATTGCAAAAAGATCGAAGCGTTAATACATACATATTAAGCACAATGGAAGTTAACAAAGTTGGCTATCATTTCAAATTTGTCAAGAAAAACAACAGGTAGTGACAATCAATTTTCCTATGTTTTTCAACCTCGAAGAAAAATTTGCACTGTTCATATACAAACTCCTCGTCTTAGAATCCTTTCCTCTTCTCTGAAGTTCCATTGAAACTTACCTAATTTTGAACGGGACGGCACCTTGACAGTAGAGTAGTAAGATACGCAAGGTTTTTCTTTCTTGGCAAGTAAAATGTACAAGATCTGGAAGCTTCTACTTTCTCGTCTCAAAAAACTTTTAAGGGTCTTAATGATTCCATACCATAATGCATGACCCATGGAATACATCTAAAGAACCTAACATTTGACTGAAAGATACTTGGTATGGATATATCGCAAAATTATTGTGACCAAATGGCAACAACCAGATACCTTCAAAAAATGGCTTTTCCTCTTTGCTGCTGCCTCTCGCCCCTTGCCATCATGGCTTGGATTTATATAGTCCAGCAAGTCCGATACACTGCACGATAGTAGAAAGCAAATTCGTAAGTGGCAAGATAATAATCTGTTGCTAAAGACCATGAATCATCAGCTAGCTCTGTGGCGGACAATCTTTTCTATGGTGCGTACAATCAGATTAGTAATATTCAACTGAAAGAAATTGTCTTATGATGTTTATATTAGTGCTCTTGTTCATGCCTTTAACAATAAAAGCTAATGGTTGTTGCTTCTACACGGTTTTCCATCAGTTTGTAGGTCCAACAATCCATAAATTAAATTGCATCAAACTTAACAAAAGCAAGTTGAGGTTGTTCCCTTGAGTTTAGCAACACAATACAATATTCACAGAACATCAGTCTCCAATAGAATTATTTTTACGAAGGTGCATAACTGCATGGATAAAGCTATGTACACTCACCTTAGGTGGCCTTTGCTAGCAATTGATGCATCTGGCTTCCGAGTACCATTACGTGCAGCTTCTTGCTGTTCAAAAGCCTTTGACTCAAAATACTCAAGCCAGGCGGCAGCATCCTGCAGCATCCGGTTGAAAATTAGAGTTATATTGAGGGAAAACAAAGACTGTAAAACCGTAGAATCTCAAATAACTGACAATTGCATTTTCCTGAAGACAAAAGGATCAAATGCACAATGATAGATATAAAGCTGAGATTTTGATCTGGTCTAGAATTTGAACATAATGAGTCAAATTATCAACGGCCTTGTGCTTTCATCATGACAGTTTGAGCAGCAAGCCAGAAATGTGAAAAAAATTATGATATATGTTTATAATAGCTACACCAATATTTCGTAATCACTGCTTGAAATGAGCTAACAATTAACTGTATCTTCTTATGTTAGGTAGACAAACTACCTGAGTACGCAGATCATCTGGACCCAGTTTTGCTCGTAGTATTTGCAAGGTTGTTTGTTCATGCTGGACACTCAACGGGTATGCTTCCATCAATGAGAGTGCAATTGCTATAGCATGGTAACTTGCTGCTGTCTGGCATTGTTATCATAAGAAAAGAATTTACTTCTCAATGTCAAAAAAGGGAAACTCAAGTAAAACGTGCAGAAAATGTAGAATTTTCAGGGTACACAAGCAGCTCAGCCAAGCACATATTAAGCACACAATGGAATTTTCAGCAGTCATATATTTCTTGCAGTATAGTATGTGTATGAAAGCGTTAATCAAATTTGTAGGCGTGCCTGGAAAGTATTACGTAAATATTTTTCAAAGATATACTTGATATCACTGTTTGTCTTATATGTGTCCACCCTTCCCAACTTTCCAATCCTTGCGTCGAAGAAACAGAAGAAACTACTCAGGCTATTTCATCACAAATGCTAAAATCTCTGTAACATCGATAGGAGCAAATTTTATCAACTTGTGCTAGATTTCAGATATTGTGCTCCAAATTATTGCCTTCCAAAAGCATCTCCATTTAATATCTGAAGATCCTTGTTACTTGTTCAACCACAAACCGAATAGTAGAGGGATTATTCAACTATATTAAAATGAACAATCAATACAAGATGCAACCTGAATATGGTCTGGGCCAAGTAATTTTTGATTGCATTTTAGAGCTTTGTGCAGGTATCTGAGAGCAACGTGCACATTTCCTAGGCCTTCTTCCATCATAGCAACGTTGATATACGTTGCGGCAGTGTTAGGGTGTGATGGGCCACATGTGAGATGTAAAAGATACAGAGCACGTTTTACATACCTGATCAATCATGAAATAGGACTTTCACATACAGGAGTAAATGTAAGCAGAAAAATGAACGTCAATAAACAGATGCAACTACTTATATCGATCAAGGCCAATGGCAAAAACGAACGTCTTTGTGTTATGTAAAGGGATTAGAAAGGAAAAAAAGGTATAAAAAATTGCATAAAAGAGGTGCAGATGTGGCAACATTTATCATCCATGGCATCAGCAAAGAGTCCGTCTGCATGCCATGCTAAGTATTGAAATTATAAATAAGTTATTGCTTCTGGGAAATTGAAGTCACAAACTCACATTTAAATTCTAGTTGAGTGCAAGATAAATGTCACAGCTGATTAAACCTAATCTAAGGAATCAACATTGAGTATTGTCAAACAAAACAATATCCATGAAGAAAAGATCGTACTTGAGAGCTAACTCAGTATGCTGTAGTCTGTAATAAAACACAGCAAGATCCCCATAACTTTTCATCGTATCTGGATGATCGAGTCCTAGTTCTCTCTCATTGATATCCAAGGCTTTCTGCTGATATATGGTAGCCTGTAATGACATGTAATTAGTAGTGGTATCTAAAAGCGAATCTTGAGGAAATGAATTTTTAGGCCATCTTGATGATGAAAATCGCGACAAAGACCTGATTGAAGTCTCCAGTGTGGTACAACACTACAGCAAGAAGACTGTAAGCTCCTGCAGTCATTCGATGGTAAGGACCACAAACTGCCACTAGCTTGGCAAGTGCCTGAAAACAACAGAGAAGTGCATTGAAACTCTTAAGATAAAACAGAAGAGGGTGAATTGAATGGCAGAGGGAAAACTTGTTAAACAGTTCGAGTGGCATAAACAGCAAAAATCTCATCATGAAAAATCCATGCCTATTATTCCGTACTAGAGAAAACAACCGATTCTTGGAAGCTATATACCTTAGTACCGTAGGTTACTGCATCTTCAAGTTTCCCTTTATCTAAGGCAGTTTTGGATGATTCAAGGAGTTGCCTTCCATCTGCAGAGGAGCATGCTGCTTGCTGCACAAATTTTAAAATTGCAGATCAAAAATTTTGAGAAATTCTAGAACTTCTAAGATAGGAAATATGTAGGCTTCAACATGAAAACACCTTATGCACTGGGACAAGGTTGACCACATCTGATTTCTGAAATGGATGTGGTGAATTCATATCAAAATCCCGTGGTACCAACTCAATACCCACCTAGAAGAGTCATAGCACAGCAAAAGAAAGATTAGGAATAAGTTGTCATGTTTTCCAAATTATATCAACTCAATCAGCGTGAAGATCTCCAATAACGAGGTTGCTCTGTTCAGGAGAAAATGCAATCACGGTGAAAAGGAGTTCACGACAGATGTGGGGCTGTGGCAACAAAAGTAATATGTGCTGGACCATTTACTATCTTTGTGCACAAATCATGCTTGAGCACGTAAGCATCAAGAACACAAATTGGCCTTCTTTTAGCAAGGACAATAAAAACTGTTTATTCATAAAAAAGAATTTGCCTTTAAACTTATAAATCCGCCATCAAACTGTCATTTACCTCTTGACAACCTCTCACGGAATGAAAATAAATACATCTACAAATTGTATTATATAACTGTCCATAATATAAAATACAACTGCTCATGCAAACTTTTCATAGAGGAAACAAGGCAGTTTGTAGAACTTCCTTGCTAATAATACCTTGTGGCACAACCCACGAAGGATCGCATACTTCCTCACATCTATGAAGTTTGAGCTGCCAAGGTTCCATTCATATCGCTTCTTTAGAAAAATTTCCAGCCATCTCCATGTAAGAGAGTGAACATTGCTAGACCTGCTGTTTCTGCCTTCAGGAATCCCGAGCATCAAATTTAAAGCAGCAGCTACTGATACAGCCATTTTTTGATGGTCTGCAACAGCAGCAATCACAGCCTGAAGAACATGCTTAAAGGCTCTCACAATCATCTCATGGATGCAGAGTGACTGTACATGTGACAACTTCTCAGAAAGCTTGACCTGATGCATAAACAAATATCAAACAGCAGATCCCACTTCACAATTACAATAAAAATTTATTTTATTTATAGAAATCTATAGATGCAATTCAAAGAGTCTTCTGATGCCACCTCATGAAGAAACAGAATTCAGCAATAAAGACATGATGACATCATGGGCCACTAATAGAACTTTCAAAAGAATGAAAAGGGATAGTTTTAGATGCAGTTAAACATGCACCAATAGTCATTTACTTTGTAATATAAGTGTATGCAATACAAGGACTTGAAAAACAAATGGGTAAACTATTTTCATTTGGCTATCTGAAGAAACCAAAACCAGATTCCTAGAAACCCTTCCAACAGCTCGCAAACACTAAAGTCTTAATAACCACCACTGTCCAAAAGGTGGCATCAATAAACTAAGGTCTTAGTTCGAAAAAGACTTGTCACCAATGTACCTAGGATTTAACCACATAGATATTGTAGTAAAAAGTATAGGCATTGAGTACATTACTTTCATAAAGATTGTTAGCAATGCACCTAGGCTCTGAAAGCAGAGGCATTGCACTAACAGTGAAAAACTTGCCTTGTGAATCAAACAGACATTGATGCCTTGCCTCAAGAGAACTAGCATACACTGCATTAAGGATGGTTGACAATTAAGTAACTATCTGTTCATGCTAATGTACACTAGTATTTGGCTTATTTAAGGGTATTGAGAAAAAAATATTGTTCACATGACAGCAAATCAGTGAGCACAATAGACAATCATGTATAACCTTTTTAATAACAACAAAGTCTAAGAATGGGTGTACACCACCCTCTTAGATGACTCATGACTTCCGGAGAACTAAACAGCTTTACTGCTATAAGAAATGCTACATCTTTCTCAACCAAGTGACAAAGATAAGAACTTTGTACGTTTAATTTAAGAAGTACAAGCCCAGATATCTTCAGTACATATTTCTAAAAGTCAAAATCCAAGATAAAAGCCAACAAGAAACTTACAACTTGTCCTAGAGAACGCATCATAAGACCCCTAGTATGCATAAAATCCGTCAAAGTTCTCCCATCGACTGGTGAAAGCTCCAATGAACCAAAATCTGCTACCTGCAGTTCCTTATCAATACAAAATTCCTGAGAATCTGCAAAATATTTACCGAGTGGTACAAAGACTTACCAATTTTGGAAGAGCAACATCATTGTAATAGTCCTTGGACATGGCAATTAATTCTTCCAATGACTGTTCATTGCATGGTCTGTTAGCTAACACTAAAATACAAATTGAACGCGGTAACTCAAAACTATCAAAAGTTCACCACCTTGCAATGAAGTCCAGTATCTGATTCTTTTAGACGAGCAAAGGCAGTGTCTGGCAACAATGTCTGCAATGTCAGCTCATTTGCATGAGCAGTCATTTCAAGCTGGGATTTAGTAGAGACTGATATATCATTTTCAGCCTCTGCAGTTACTGTGTCCAAGGTTGACCTAGTCTCAGAATGCAATTTTTTATTGTTTTCATCTAATCTTTTCTTGCTGCTCTTAAGGGGCCTCAGAGGTGTCCCAAGGCCCTCAACCTTCATTTCCTTTTCTGGTGCAGGTTTCTTACCCATCTCCATGGATGGCTTTTTATCCTTCTCCATATTTTTTTGATCTTGCAGATGCTGTATCCAACAGGCTCCTAGTTCCCATCTAATATAATTATCCTTCTCAGATTCCTCTTCTTCAAGCTTGGCAAGACTTTCTTCCAGCACTTTTTCTACAAAAACTTGGGCAGCAATAAGCTCTTCATGTTCAAAATTTTGATGAAGCATCTGTTTACTGGGTTCTGAATGTGTTGTCTCATGAAGTAGTTGTCTCAAACTACAAAGTGGAGAAAGTTAGACCTCTGCATATCAAGACAAGAAGACTAAAGAAAAATAGCTAGAAAATTAGCACCATGTAAAGATTGCATTTTCATTTCTACAAATAAAATCTTTAAAAAATATTTCAGGTAATTTTGATGGAAATTGAAACATTCTAAAGCATTGTTGAACGTGTTTTAAGTACTAGAAACCTTTTGGGTAAAAAACCCACTTGTTAATTTCAAAAACTTCCAAGTGGAACCCATTGGTTTCACCTCAATCTTCTTTCATTAAAAGCAGACCATGAGTTAACCACATTGACTGCATGACACTCTCCTGGTAGAGAAACGAATGGAATAAAGATAAAGGACTTGCAAACTAATGACATAATGGTGATGGAGTTTAGAAATTCGAAAGAAATTGAGATCTTTATTTCGCAACGATGATAAACAAAACACCCATTTCCGAATAGAGCATAATAGTAAATATGGATCTACAATGAAGTAACAAATAGTGGTACAACCTGTTGATGTTAAGGGCATTGGCACCGCCATCAGGTTGTTGCTCAAGTACAATGCTTTCAGCTGGAGGACTGACTTTCTTCTCTTCTCTGCCCTCAACTTTCACAATCGCAATGTAACCACAGTACCTTACACTAACAATACCAAGGGTGGCTATATCCTGCACATGAAGTGTAAAACAATCATCAACTAACCCACCAAGTTTGCAACTATAACATTGAAGGTTTCATTAACTCACGTGTGCAGCTGTATTTTCATCAGCAGTAATTCCTTTCAATAGGTTCCGTTCTACTAACTTCTTTTTATCAACTCCGATCGTTTCAATTCCATCAACTTTAGTATCCACTTTAAAACTTGCATTAGAAGCATCTTTCATGACCTTGATGTTCAAGTCTCCTACTCTCTCTGTATAAGGAAACTCACCGTTTGCATACAAACACTGTAATTTCTCTTTTCTTAAATGTTGCACAGCTTTAATTGCTCTGAAAATAGCAATGTCAACAAATAGGCTATGAAGAAGGAAGGCTTTCCTGTCCCGTATCTGCCTCTCCTCCACAGTCTTGCAAGGCATGGATGCAAGGAACAGAAACTCATCAGCCCAAGGTATCAAATCACTTTGCCCATCTCTTCCAAGACCACCCCCATTACCTCTCCACATTTCATCCTCTACAGGAAGAGGAGGAAAAGATGAAGGTGACTGTGCAGCGAATGGTGGGATAAGCCATGTGTTTGCTCTAAATCCATAAGGAAGATTCCCAAACTGAAGAAGAAGATAGCAAAAAAGAATAAATCAGTTCTGATAGAGATAGATACGCTCTACAAGAAGTTACCTCCTTAATTAGCACTATATTGCTGCTGCTTTCTCGATGCAGTCAAAGCAAATTCAAGAGAGTGTATCAGCACAACGATTGTGTACCTTATTTCGCTCCAGGAAAGCTTTCATTAGGTCATCAAAAGCCTGAAACACAAAAAAGAGATAATCATTTCCAATCAAAATAGTTGGCAGGTGGGAACGATGTGACTAAGATAATAAGGATAGACATTTGTTAATTCTAACGGTCTAAGCAACTACAAGACTGTTTCCAGATAAAGCCAGCCGGACTAAAAGCTTGCATATCTCCTTATGTATCATTACATACTTTGAGAGTCCACAACAGATGAACAGAGAAAATGATACCAAGACCTTTCAAGTAATATTTTTCGTGTTGGAGAACTTGTACGATTCAACAAAAGATGAAGATAATCAGAGTTAGGGTAGTATACTTTCCCCCATTAAACTCAAATAAGACGTCCAAATCAAGATAGAGTAGAGAAGTGAAACTAACTTTATCAAAGGCTCTACTAAGCTGCCGTAGTAAATCAACAAGATTGTGGCATAGAATCCGCTGTTTTCCAACGCTATAAAACCCCTTTCTACAAGCTTCAACCTGAACCAACTTCCCGTTGCAAAGTTTCACCTGGAAAATAAACCAAACACATTATCAACAATTTCAAAACATAACAGAAAAACAGAAAAACAAAAAGCGTAAACGAACTATCGCCTTACGTCCAAAGAGAAAAGATGATCATCGGCAGTAATCTCATCAACTTGCCGTTTGATTGCCCTCCTAATAACTGGAGCATGAGTCGCATTAGAGATTATACGCTAAGGGAAGAAATAGAAAAAGAAAGATATCAAATCGTACATTGAATAGGAGGAGTAAGGTGGGAGAGAGAAAAGAACTCGTAAAAACTCCCAAGCTTAGGGCACGAATGGTCCATCTCTCCTTCTGCCTCCGTCGGTACATCTTTCGAAGACGGCTTCGTCGGAGACGATATCTTCGGGCTGGCTGTCGCTCCCGCCGAGGAGGCATTCGCCGACTGCAATCTAACCGTGGCTTTCTTGGCATTATTCTTATCTTCTCCAACCGCCGCATTCTTTCCGGCGTCGGAATTGGGCTTTTCCAACGGACCAAACCACGTAGTGCAGGCGACAATGTCCAAAAGCCGTCTAACATGCGCCACCGCGAGCTCCTCATCGTAGTTCTCTAAAAGCAGGAAAGACGAGAGTGAATGAAAGAGAACTAGAGAAGACAAGCAAAGGTCAACTGCGCTCCCCCATGTGAATACTTTTCATTTTAAGTTTTAACTTCACGTAAGAGCGTCGTTTCCACGCATCGCGCATAGTTAACTAGTATCAACGTCTAGTTTTGGTTCCCGCCTTTGCTTGACCGAGAGAGGCAAACAAACGGTATGCGGTTGGTTAGTCCGTGATGTGAGATAACGGCGTCGTTTATATGCAACTACCGTTATTTATTTGTCTGTGTAATTTTTTTAAAAAATTCAGACTTATTTAAAATATCTCATATTGACACGATAAGTTGTCAATACTAAAAATATCTCCTCCTTATCATCATCGTTACACTCAGTCCAAAGTTTTATAATAAAGTAAAATATAGAAAGGTTTAATCATACGTAGTCTTATTTTTACATAATAAAAAGGCTATTTCTAATAGACCAACTTATTAAACTTAATAATATCTCTGAAATCTTTAAATGCTCATGGCCACGAGAGTACCATAATAACATCAGTTATAAATTTTATGTACCTTTTAGATTTTGGTAGGGGACAAATACATGTCCCACCAAACTTTTCATTTGGAACGT
>JAOSBL010000004.1:3556504-3570565 GCA_027568915.1 Erythroxylum roraimae | reverse complement strand
TGGAGCCAAAACACGCTACCTTCCACCGTCTAACACTCCCCCGTCAATCTCTTAACCTTAAGAATCGTAAGTTCTAGTCTGTCTTCTCGACATTGTTTGTGCCAAGTGAATTTTTCTGGTGTCCTTGAAGTTAGTTAGCGAAACCTATTCCCTTTGTCCTGTAACGCAGTTCGAGTTTCTGTCTCTTCAAGAGCCCCCTAATTTGAGTTTTCTCGGGAATTTTCTTTTTGTGGGAAAAACTCCAATCCTTGTTTGGTAGTGTAAACTTTACGATCGGAATATAGCATTGGTATAAAAAGGTCTCCTTTTGGGTTTCTTCCTGCAAAATAAGATTAGGAGACGTGCGCCTATTTCGAGTCTGGAGGTTCTGTTTGTTTGATTCCCCTAGTTAGGTTTCGCATCCAATTTTGGGATAATTGTACTATTGGCGGGTGTTTGATATATTTCGCGTGACTATATACTGAGTTTTGAAGGGTGAAATTGTCAAGTTCTTACGTTTTCGATTCAGATTTCGGTTTCTGGTTTAAAATTAGGGTTTTTGATTCTTGGGTGTGACGCTAATTCGTTGAATTGATATGGTTAGAGGATGATAATCAAAAGAGTTGTAAAAGTCAAAATGCCGAATTTAAAGGTGTGCAAGATGGAAAAGCCTTGCAGTGAAGACGAGGAAGAATACGCGTGTAGATTGATTCCGAAAAAGCGAAAAGCTAATGGATACAACACGAATTCAGTCGCTATGTACAATGGGATTGAGGATTTTAGCAGTGGTTCTGGTTCTTGGTGCACCGAGGGACCCTACTGGGCCGCCGATGTCCAGTCTCAATCGAAGAGATTGAAGAAACAGAGCTGGGAAGAGTCTCGTTCACCTTTAATCAGGTCTTTGCGAGGGCGAGTGCAGATGCTTCCATCGAAGTTTAGTGACTCGGTGCTGAATAAATGGACGAAACAAAATTACGACACTGAGTCAAGCTCCAATGATGACGAAGGTATTGATGTTAGGAATGAGCATAATAGAAAAGGACATGCAAAGCATAAACTTGAGGTGCGTGGTTTAGGGTACAATGATTTTGAGTATAGAAACTGTGGTGCAAACTCTTTGAGTTCGCGTGATTCATTTATAGAAACTGAGGAATGCGAACTCAATTTTAGAAGTACGGGTTCTGATATATTGGTGAAGAGAAGAGCCGGAAAGGAGTTTTATAAGCCAGAGGACTTTGCTTTGGGAGATATGGTATGGGTTAAGTGTGGGAAGAGCTACCCGTGGTGGCCAGCAGTTGTCATTGATCCAATATTACACGCTCCTGATACGGTTCTTCGTTGTTGTGTTCCTGGAGCCATCTGCGTGATGTTTTATGGGTATTCTAAAAATGGGACGCAAAGGTATTTCCTTTTTCTTTTTGCAAATTGGTTGGTGTATATTGCCTTTTAATTCTTTAATTAGATTAATTATTTATGGTGGTGCAGGATTATGCATGGGTGAAACAAGGAATGCTATTCCCTTTTGCCGAATTTATGGACCGGTGAGTAGCTAATCATCGCTACTTTAATTTTTATACGGTAATTTTTAGTATGTTTTTCATTTTTGTTTCTTCAGGTTTCAGGCACAGACGCAACTGTACAAGTGTAAGTTGAGTGACTTTCAGAAGGCACTAGAGGAGGCAGTTTTAGCAGAAAGTGGGATCCATGATGCCAACGGTGGCTGTACACAAGTGGGCAGTGCAGAAGCTTACTCCGAGGGATTACGAGAGGTTGACGGTTCAATAGAGGACCAAGTCCAGGCAAGTTTCTGTGGAACTCGTTTGTAATATTTTGGGACAGGGATGCCCAAACTGAGCCTGAGCCTGAGCCTCCCTTTCTTTGTTTTTCTTTTTGATACTCGGTCCAAGCTAGAGTTTGAACCCAATCAAATTAGGTTTGTCCCGTTGATTTCGGTTCAGTTCGGGTTCTGGCTTTTTTGTCTTCCTTAATTGAGTGATTTATATGAAATACATAGTTTTTTTAATTGAAAAAGTAGTATAAAAAGAGGTTTACCTATAGATTTTCTCATTATAAAAAAGGCATATCAAATATTCAACACTGAAATCCATCCCCTCGCATATTTTTATGGTTTTTTATTTTTAAGCCTAAAAAATTAGCATGAAAACTGTGTTCTATTTTATTGGAGTATTGGAATCCAATATTTTATCAACTATGCTAAATTTCCCAATAGATTAATCTTATAAGAGCTACTGATCGGCAGAAGAAGCACCTTTACAATGAGACCAAAATGAATCCTAAAATCTAGAATTGTCTTTATCTCTCGAATTTGAGCCTACTCTATCAAAGCCCAAAACCAAACCCCTAAAATCCTTGTCAAGTGTTTAATCACATTTTCTATCCTTGTTCTCTACAGCCAACACAATCACGTTATAGCTATAGCCGATAAAAACTTTGAATACCACTGTCAGCTTCCGTGTCTCCTAGGTTCTCTCATGCTAACTTCTTTGTGTTTTCACTATCTGGTATTAATTCCTTTGCTTATTTTTGTCCATTTTATGATCTTTTAATTTTGCTTATACTTGGGATGGAAATGATGGTATAAAGTAAAAGGTCTGAGCAGGAAGGTATTGGTGGACAGTAATGGATGTTTAAAGTATGGTGAGAAGGGAGAGGGCCCCTGTGCTTTGTTTGAGTCATGGCATTGCCACTGTCGCAAACTCTCCTACAACAAAGATGCCATGCTCAAGCTTTGAGCATTGGTAATGGGGTTGAAATAAAAGGCGTGGGCTGCATTCTAGTATTGAATGCTAGTCTAGACTTCTCCCTATACGTGTGGTGTCACCTTACTTGTTAGCATTCTTTTGCTGCCACCAGGCTTCCTCTTTGATTCAACCTTGTTGCTGATCCATCTGCCGTTTAATCTGTTCTTTTTTCTTCAAATAATATGTCAGTCATCTAATACTTAAATAGAGATGTTTGGTTGTAATCCCTATACTTTTGTATTAGAAGCGTCCAGCGTGTTAGTGCTTGCTGCCAAATATTACTTGGAGCAAAAGGAGGATTGCAATAGATCATAGTTGGAGCAAAATTATCCTGCTATTGTGGAAACTATGAATATTTAGTTGTTTATATTATAATTTATCCAACGGAATTTTCAGGATGTACGTTACAAGGAAATGAAACGCTGTGACAGCTGTAATCTAATAGTGCCATGCAAAATTTTGAAGAATAGGAGGGGCTCAATATGTCAGACTGAAATTTTATGTAAACACTGTGCGAAGGTTCTTGAGGATACTTTTCTCTTAATTTATCTGTTAGTCTTTTTCTCTATTTCTCAATTTCTTTTGTTGATGAGGGTGATGATTAGAGTCATGCTTCTTGCAGTTGAGAAAATCAAAGCAGTACTGTGGAATATGCAAGAAGATTTGGCATCATTCTGATGGTGGCAGTTGGGTGAGATTATTATTATTATTACGCATTGGGTTTTTTAGTTGTCCATTGAGAAAATATGATGTGCTGTGACTTGACATATTGCTGATTGCAAAACTTTCTTGATTAGGTTTGTTGTGATGGTTGCAATGTTTGGGTGCATGCTGAGTGTGACAATATTTCCAGAAAAAATCTGAAGGTATTAAAAGCTAATATACCCTCCTTTCTGTATGTAAATTTCATTACTGCATTTGAAGTTAGAGGCTAAACTGATTTTGTGCTTTCAAGGACCTGGAGCACATTGACTATTATTGTCCAGACTGCAAAGTGAAATTCAAACCTGAATCATCAGGATTAGATAGAAGGAAGCCACCAATTAAGTCTGTTCCTCGATCTTCTTTCTATAAGTATGTATCCAGTTTTGAATTTGACATTGTAGAATTATTGTCAAAATCTTAATTTTCCTGGAAGCTTTTAATTAGCTGGTCTAATTTGCGTCAGTTCTTTGGTCAATGCTGGGCAAGCAATGCAACCTGACAAGGTGACTGTCCTGTGCAATGGCATGGAAGGAACATATCTTCCTGAATTTCATGCGTATGTTAATACAAATTTCTCCATTTCCTCTAATTTTCCCATTATTTGTTCTTCTCAGCCTCTTCATTAGTTATGACTGTTTACTGAGTTCTGTGGTGTTGTTTTGATGTTAAAGGTCTTGAAATTTAGAAGCATAAAATTAATTATTACCCATTATCAGATTTTTCTACTAGCTAGGTGATTAGTTTTGGCAGTAAGTTGAGCATATACTGTTGGGCTTCTTTTCTTGTATTATGAACGCATTGTTAGTCTATTGTACAGAAACTTAATCATGCTGATGAACTTTTGTATTTGCTTCTAGAATTGTGTGCAACTGTGGTTCTTGTGGGTCACGAAAGCAAACACCAAGTGAATGGGAAAGGCACACCGGTTGCAGAGCTAAAAAATGGAAGTATAGTGTGAAGGTCAAGGGTTCAATGATGACATTGGAAAATTGGGTTCGTATAGATCTTGTCTTTATGAAAGCATGATGTCATCTCTGACTCAGTTGGTGACACAAATTTTTATTTTTTGGACTTTGCGGCCAATTTGCTTAGTTTAATAATATTGCTTGATGTAGTTAAATTTTATTATGCTACATTATACTGATCATTGATTTTTAATGGCACACCTAGTCATTTTGCACTAAAAAGGGAATGGATCAAAGAAGTTGAGGATTAGTTTTTCAATGCTTGAAATAACTAAGCCCTAAATACATATAGTTGACTTGATGTGTTGGCTTATTCCTGAATTTAACTAGCAGTATTATGAACTCTAGTCTCACCAAGAAGTGAATCAAACCTGAGTTGTAAATCTCATTGTGTTATGATTTATTATATGTGAAGGCCTATAATGTAAAACGTTCTTTTTGCCATTTCCTAGAAATGTTTGAGTTGATGATACACTGTATCATTGACAATTGTGCAGAAGCTGAATTCGAATCTGTTATGTGTTTGAAGTCCTTTTGGCTCTACCAAGTAATTAATGCTCTTTTCCTCCTCCAATACATGTGAATTTGACTCTGTTATGTGTTTGAAGTCCTTCTGGCTCTATCGAGTCATTAATGCTCTTTTCCTCCTCCACACATGTAGACGTTTGACCAGGATTGTTTCTGAGTTCACCAACTAGTTTCTCCTCCCTTCAGGTGTCAGATTTGTTTACATTACCTAGAGATAAGACATTCCTTCTTTAGTAAAACCGGCATAAATTTTGAAGGAGCAGTAAGTATATCTGTGACAATCAAACAGTTGAGTAGAAGAAAGTGATTCTTTAGCGTGTAATCTTAATCTATAGGTGATTTGAAATCTGGGATGCTTCAATTCTTTTCTTATGTTCAATTTGATTGTCTATTTTTGTTATATTTTAGTGTACTGTTATCATCATGTTCTTTGTCTGCACTGGACTGTTAGTTGTTCATTTTAATTTCGTTCATAATTGGATCATATAAACCTTGTAAATATGCTATAGGGATATGGCTACATCATTTGAAGGCAGTTATTTCTCTGTTGGTCAATAATTTCGGTGAAATTGTTGGGGCCTTTTCAATCTGAAATTTTTCATGATCCTGTTTTTTGGTTTAGTGTAGCATAGTTCTCATTTTAATTGTGAAGACAAAGAGTTCCTCTATATTGCCACATTCCTTTTTTGTGAATGACATGAAAATACTGCAGATTGCCGAGTTCAATGCACATGGTGTAAATCCTCAGAGACTGGATAAGCAGAAGTTGTTCGCCCTTTTACAAGGTAATTGTTGTTCATCATTCAACTTGTTGAGGGCTCCAATTTTGCCTCTCTCTTTGGCTCCATAAATTGTAGCTTGGGTGCAAAAGGTCTCCATGTGTTATTGGTTAATTGGAAAGTTTAATTTTGTCTTCGCAGAGAAGTATGAACCTGTTTCTGCAAAATGGACAACAGAAAGATGTGCTGTTTGTAGATGGGTTGAAGACTGGGACGACAATAAAATGATAATTTGCAACAGGTGGATTCTATATTTTGATTGGCTTCTTAAACTCTATTAGTTAATGGGAAATTCATATGCTGGTGGGAGCAACTTTTGTTTTGAGTTTAATCTGAACATTAGTAAGAGAAGTCACTTTTGTCCATCTGGATTTACGGAAGACACTTTGTCTATTCAGATGTCAAATAGCAGTTCATCAGGAATGCTATGGGGTGCAGAATATTCAGGATTTTACTTCATGGGTGTGCAGAGCTTGTGAAACACCTGGTGTTGATAGGCAGTGTTGCCTTTGTCCTTTAAAAGGCATGTCCTTTCATTTAGCTCCTTAACATATTTTTCCTGTCATTCAACATATTTTTCCTGTCATTCTTTCCCGTTGCTATTTGACATCTTCGAAATGCATGGTTATTGCAAATTAATTCTCTAATTTGCAAGTATTTATACAGGTGGAGCCCTAAAACCTAGTGATGTTGAGACGCTATGGGTTCACGTAACATGTGCTTGGTTTAGACCTGAAATTGCTTTCTTGAATCATGAGAAAATGGAACCTGCCACTGGAATCCTTAGAATACCATCAACTTCATTTTTAAAGGTATGTTGTAATCTGAACAATCTTACACTTTTTCACGTCAAGTCTTCACACTAGTTTAGTAGTCCTTCTGTAGCATAATTTCATCCAAACAGGTGAATGAATTTACTGGTTTAATTGTGCTACATTGCATTTATTTAAAAGGAGTTAACCACAAATTTATGTGTGATACAGAGTTGTGTTATCTGTAAGCAGACTCATGGTTCCTGCACCCAATGTTGCAAGTGCTCCACATATTTTCATACGATGTGTGCATCTAGAGCAGGTTACTTTATGGAAGTAAGTTTTCTTGTGCAGCTTTTTCCTCTTGCAATTATGCATAACTCTGCAGTATCATTTTTCTTGATTTTGTCATCACCTGAGAATTTCTTGATCTATATGCTAAACTTTCAGTTGCTCTGCATGGAGAAAAATGGAACCCAAGTTACAAAGAAGTTGATCTACTGTGCTACTCATAGGTTAGGAACTGTACCCACTTCATCATTTGCTTTATGTTGTATCTGATTAGAGTGAGAAATTATGATTCTGTGCATTCTGCAGCTCATTTATTGACTTATGTTCTATGTTTTCTTACCATGGATCAGGACCCCAAGCCCTGATTCTGTCATAATCATGCGTACTCCTTCAGGTGTTTTTGCTACTAGAAGCTTGCTTGAAAATCAGAGTATGAGCTTTAGGGGTTCAAGATTAGTTTCTTCGAAGAGAATTGAAATAGATGAGCCCTCAACATCTGAGTCTAACGAGTTTGAGCCTCTCTCTGCTGCAAGATGCCGTTTTTTCAAAATATCAAAGAATAAGGTAATTCATCAGAATTGCGTTACCCTTCCAATGCCTTCCGTTTTATGCTCATTTTCCAGTGGATCTTTGTTATATATCCCCATTTCATGCTACTCAAGACATGGCATTTTAACTTTGACCCAGTCCAAGGCTCTTCTGCTTTGCTTACTGCTGGTATTTTATGATCATTGAAATGCCTGCATCTCATTATTTCCTCATATATCCAGATGGTTGAGATGATCCCAATATGCCACCGATTGATGGGTCCCAGACATCATTCTTTAAATGCTATAGATACCTTGATCACCTATAAGGTATGCTCTAGTTTTCATTATTCTGACAATTTTTACTTTTTAGTGCCTGGAGGTAGAGAGTATTTCTTGTAAAGTAAGAACAAAAAGTACTACAGTTCTTTTGGTTGTTGGACATAACAGATCAGCTTGTGTTGTTTAACAGCAGGAAATGGAAGATTCTGCGGTTTTCTCTTCATTTAAGCATCGACTTTCCCATTTACAGGTGAACATCCATTCTGCAGATGACTTGGTTACTTTTTCCCACTCGATGTAATTTTAATAAATGAAATGTTTCTGTTTTCAGAAAACTGAAAAACTCCGGGTTTGCTTTGGTAAATCTGGCATACATGGGTGGGGCCTCTTTGCTCGCAGAAACATTCAAGAGGGAGAAATGGTACTTGGCTTTAATTTTCAGTTAAACATGTTTTGTCCATTTTGTAAATCAATATCCCTAGTGACGTGAGAGGACTTCTTGAAACTTGGTTACCTTGTACAAACTTAGTGCCTCTTCTTTCCCTCCTGTATATCCATTTCATTGTTAGCAAATGTGCTCTTTATTCAGGTCATTGAGTATCGTGGAGAGCAGGTGAGACGGAGTGTGGCAGATCTGAGGGAGGCACAATACCGTGTGGAAGGCAAAGATTGTTATGTGAGTCATTGCCACTCATCTTTAAGTGCATGGTATATGTACCAGCCAATGTGCTTCCAATAATTTGCATCCTTGGGAACTTCTTTTACTTCACCAGAAGCTCATTTTACCTTCACTGTCCTGGTGATGTATGAGATTATGGCATTTGATACAAAATATTGAGACACCTGCTTTTGTAATGTTTGAATAGTTTCCTAGTATGGTTTCTCTTTTTTTTCCTTTTCTGCCTTTGTGTCTCGCATGCTTGTTTGACCCATCAAATACCTTAATAAATTTGGTAAACATATGTTTTGAACAAGCTTAAAAGCTAATATACAGTCTTAACGAACTTCTGCATACTTGACAACTGCTTTTTCTAGAACTGACTTAGTTGTATGATATCTCTTGCTCCAATGCCAGAAATTTGGACAGGTCTTACTTGGTTGCGAATTTGTGGATATTGCTAGCTTTGATATTGCTCTATACTTTGTAAATCTTATGTAATCAATTGTCATTGCAGTTCTTCAAGATAAGTGAAGAAGTTGTAATTGATGCCACAAACAAGGGGAATATAGCACGGTTAATCAACCACTCGGTATGTACTTATAATGGCTCCTATATTTTAGAAACTTTGATAGGCAATCTGCACACTGTTTATGAAACAATGAGATGATGAAAACATTACGGGAGCCTGATAATATATTCCATCCTCACGAGCTGTCTATAGCCATGGGCTACTGTTTGGCCCTGGATTCTTTCACAGCACTGTAATCACTGAGTACTTGTATGGAGGGCCTGAAATAAGAATAATTGTCTAGGTTTAGCGTTTTCTTGGACAACTATTGAACTGGCTCCAGGAAATTCTTAATTTTGGTTTGCAGTACAATTTGGTGATGTGAAAATCATAAAACGATTTTAATGAACTTCTAATGTGGTCACTTTACTCTGTGGATTTGAGACTGTTACTTGTGTCCTGTAATCTAAAAAGAGATTGTGGTGACAAAGAACTTGGTATGATTTTGAGGCTGGAACAACCCTTTGAAATCTTAAAATGACGGCGAAGGATTATTACGTCTTCATATGGTTCTTGACATGTCCTGTAATCTTACGCAACTTTTTCCTCATCAGTGTATGCCCAACTGCTATGCAAGGATAATGAGTATTGGAGATGCAAAAAGCTGCATAGTTCTTATTGCTAAGACCAACGTCTCTGCTGGTGATGAGCTAACGTAAGATATATTTATTCTCCTAACCTTCTTCCACTATATTGATTAATCTTAGCTAACAACGTATGAAATGTTATTTACTTTCTAAACCCTCGACAGGTATGATTACTTGTTTGATCCAGATGAGCGGGACGAGCTGAAAGTCCCCTGCCTATGTAAAGCTCCAAACTGTCGGAAGTTTATGAATTAGGTTTACAAAATTTTGTATTCCAAATGTAAATATCTGAAAGCACTTGTCTATTCTTTCTCAAATAATGATTTGATTACTGGTGGAATGAAACCGAAGAAAGGAGAGAAATGTGATCTGTTTAGGAGCCTTTAACTGAGTAGGGATTGATAATTGAGGTGAGGCTGCGGCCTGCAATCATCTAATTAATTATAGGTAGACTTTGTTTCATTCCTTTACATTATTGGAACTGAACGTGTTCGTTTCGGACTTCTCAAAGCCAAGCCTAATTTTGTTCTAAAATCGGACCGAGGGGTGTTCTAATTATATAATAGTTGTGAACTTATTGGTTTCTATTCTGATAAGTTCGATAAATACTGTGATTGAAGTCTATTCGATTTGAAAATTGTGGAAGCTAACAGAAGATGAGGGAGCGATGGAGAAGAGATAGGTACATATAGACTTCCATATCTAGAAGTCTGATATTTTATTGAAAACAGTTTATGACGAACACTGATCTGTGTTTCTTGTTACTTAGTTCCTTAAGCTTTAAAGCTGAGGAAAAATTCTGAACAACTCTGAATTTGACCTTATTTTGGATTGACAGGGTTTTTGTGATCAACTAATTTTCGTATATAATAATACTACATCATGTTATCTTATGATCTCGTCATAAGCTCTGACCATAAATACTTGACGTATTGGTTAATGTTTGGAGCAAAAAAAAAAGGGCTGCTGCTCACGCCTCAGGTCATAAAACAAAAGGTTTGATATAGTCTTAGAAGGAAACAAACCTGCATTTTGCAACTCGGCGAGTCATTTCAACACTATGAGTATCTCTCATATAACCTTTCTGCTTTTCTTTCTACAAATTGTCTTTGCCATAAGAGCTTGTCCAAACTCCAGGTGTAGTGGAGATAACATTACTGTTCGATTCCCTTTCCGCCTGGAAGGCCAGCAACCCCAGGATTGTGGTTTTCCAGGTTTCAACCTGAGCTGCAACAATCAGAACATGACAGTCATGAAACTTCCTTACTCTGGAAAGTTCCTGGTGCGTGGCATCAATTATCCTAGTCAGGAGATACAGCTTTACGACTCCGACAATTGTCTTGCAAAAAGGCTCCTGAACTTCAACCTTTCAGGTTCGCCTTTTGTTGCTCCCACTTTTCAGAATTACACGTTCCTGAGCTGCCCAACTCCACTTGTAGGGTCTCGCTTCACAACCATTGATTGCCTTAGTAATTCCACATTCTCGGTTTTAGCTACTTCTTCCATTAGCCTCGTCAACAACATGTCCAAGTCTAACTCGTGCCGGACAATTGTTACTCTGCCGCTTCCTGTCTCGTTCCCTGTCGATTTCAGTGAAGGGTTTTCCTCTCGACTTAATAACGATCTATATTTAACATGGTATGAGCCTGACTGTGCTCAATGCGAAGCACAAGGTGCGGTATGTGGGTTCCAGGGACATAAAACCGAAACGGTAGGATGCTCCTCTAGTCCTAAAGCAGGTAAGTTTTCTTGTTCCTTGTCTATGTTTTACTACTCTTTATCTCTACGTCACTCCCACGATAAGTTTCTCCAATCAACTTCTCTGAATTTGTCGAAACATACATTATTTGCCAAGTTGTGTAACTGACTTGAAAAGAGGATATTGTATTATTAAACCACTGATTTAGATAAGAGGATGATCTAATTAGATGTGTTTCAACTGATAAGAAGCGTTGGACTATGAAATTAATGTTTTGTTTTTGTTTTTATATTATAAATGTCAAATCACATTCAACGGTGTTAACAATGACATTTGCGATACTGCCAAAAGTCAAATCATACCTTATTTCTTTAAATTTTACTCACCTAAATTAAGTGATACAAGATTGAAATATTTGACGGAACAGTCTTTCAACCCCTTTAGCCTGTGACATCTTGAATGCTTATAGAGTGATCGGTTGAAAATATATTGAATTTATTAACATTAATCTGTTTAAAAATATTATTTAATTATGAATTAATAATTTATATAAATACATTATTTCTAAAAATTCAATCCATACAAAAAATGTCATTAAAACCTTTTTAATTGATCACTTGGTTTCCTGAACTTGCAATATGGATGTCGAGTTCTAAACTAATCAACCTAGAAACTGCTGAGATCTTAGTGGTGGTTCGAGTTAAACAATTCCGAACTTGTAATTTTTATATTGTATTGTATCTGTTGGATTGATCGCGACATGATTGATCTTGTTTTGAAAGAAATTACCATGAAACCTGAGTGAAGTTTCCTTAGCATTTGGTCTCAGTAAGCTTATGTCATGTATTGGTTTATGTGGATTTAAGTATTTTAAAAAATGGCATATTCCTATTCCAGGCGGATCAAACAAGAGTCTGCAGGTTTTCAAGATAATCTGCATGTCCATTGCTGTTCCATCAGTGGTATTAGCCGCTGCAATAGCTCTCTTCGCTTTCGTGACGGACAGGCGTCCTAGAATCAACGCCGCACGGTGGAGCACCTCAGGTGTATCGCCACAACCTACGAACATGGTGGCTGGTCTGGATGAATCCACCATCCTGTCCTATCAAGAGCTAGTGATCGGAGAAAGCAAGCGACTTCCCGGACCCAATGATACCAAATGTGCTATATGCTTGTCTGAGTACCAAAGCAAGGAGACCGTAAGATGTATACCTAAATGTAACCACTGCTTCCATGCAGAATGCATCGACGAGTGGCTACGGAGGAACGGTACTTGCCCAGTTTGTCGGAATTCGCCCCCTCCGGCGGGAGATAGTTCAGTTGTAGATGGTTCAGAAGCAGTTTAAAGTTTCCCTCCGATTTGTTCACCACCGGTTAATATCCACTCAGAGACTCGGAAGAGCACACAGAGAAACTATAACACTAAACTGGTCAACACACAAGGTGAAAACTTGTTTTGGACTAGACTATTGACAATACAGAGTCGAATTAGAAGTATGTATACCTTAAGTAAGGTCTAGGTATGATGGACAAGACAACAAAGTTATCTCTAGCTCTCCTGACTAATAGGCACAACTCTCATCTTTCTACTTAGGAACCCTTGCTTTTATCACATACTCATATTCGCCATTCCCCGTTAAATAATCTAGTTGCAGCAGAAACTCTGTTTGTTTAGCTTTGTCCTTTCCGAGAGAAGAGGTGGAAGGTTAAACTTTTGGTGGAGATGTCGGAGGTGTATGAATCTGTAATAATTTACTCCACTGTTGAGATGGTTCAAAGGATATGTGGGAAACTTTAATCCAACGGTTAATATCCATTAATTTGTTTAATTTCTTAAACTCTAATAATTAGTATCAAGAAATTTTTAGTCTATTATGCCTAATATTAACATTAACAATTTTAAATCGCAAATATATATATATATATATCTAAAAGAAAATGATGTCATTAATATTTCTACTTTTCTCTTTTTAAAAAATTATAAAAATACTTCATGAAAATATTAAGTCTCCTATAAAAGAAATTATGAAAGGTGATCAAATATGCAATGTGAAGCTACACTGGAATTCATCTATCTATCAGTAGAAATAGCAGAGATAAAATATGAAGTGGTGCAACTGATAATGATATCTATTCCTGATCAAGAACGTCAAGCATATTAATTATGTCAAATCTGATGATCACAAACGTCACAATCATTATCTTTAATCAACTAATTGAAAAGTAATGTACGTTACAATTATTATGTATTTTCTTCCAATTTTTCCAATTTTTCTTGATTCGTGTAAGTCCATTTGTCCATCTCTTTGTAGATACTTTTGCATATGAATTGTTTTCCAAGTAATTAACACGGCAAGACATCAAAAAATCTTTTGGTTTTATGTTGATATTTGTCCATATAATTGTGGAAGGTGATCAAATATGCAATGTGAAGCTACACTAGAATTCAACTATATATCAGTAGAAATGGCAGAGATAAAGTACGAAGTGGTGCAACTAATACTGATATTCATCTCTGGTTAGAAAAGTCAAGCATACTAATTTCGTCTAATATGACGATCAAAAACATCCCAATCATTATCTTTAATCAACAAATTGAAAAGTGTTCAACGTTACAATAATTACGTATTTTCTTCCAATTTTTCTTGATTCATATTAGTCCATTTGTCCATATCTTTATGGATACTTTTCCATATGAATTATTTTCCAAGTAATTAATACGGCAAGACATTAACAAATCTTTTTTATTTATGTTGATATTTGTCCATATAATTATAAAAAGAGATCAACTATGCAATGTGAAGCTACACAAGAATTTATCTATACATCACTAGAAATGGCAGAGATAAAGTATGAACTGGTGCAACTGATACTGATATCCATTTCTGGTCAAGAATGTCAAGCATATTAATTACGTCTAATATGAGGATCACAAACGTAACAATCATTATCTTTAATCAACTAATTGAAAAGTAA
>JAOSBL010000004.1:3533936-3546387 GCA_027568915.1 Erythroxylum roraimae | reverse complement strand
GTAAGAAGTTTCAGTTTCTTAGATTGTTGCTCGTCTTTGAAGTCTTAGTAGTTTTAAGTATCTGAGTACTCCTCAAGACTTGTTAAGTAAACTGAAACTGTCTCTAATGTTACTGTATTTACGGGATTGTAATGATATCCAGGTTGAATGGGATGAGATAAATGCTGCTTGGGGCCAAGCATGTCTTCTCCTCCATACAATGTGCCAATACTTCAAGCCAAAGTTTCCGTATCCTCTCTTCTATTGATTTTTTTTTTTAATTGTGTTTACTCATTTATGCATGAAGGATGCAGAAAATGAAATCGATAACTAAAGATTAGACCACTCGTGAAAATTTTGTGTGTAATGTAATTGTATGTTTGGAGTTCAGATATATATTCACATAATTTTCACTAAAGATTGCTTTTCTTGCCAATTTTATTGCTAGAACATGATTTAGTGTTGAACTCATCCCCAATATCTTATATACTTGCTACAGAGGTCAGCATTTCTGTCTCTTGGTTGGCTTACACGGGGGAATATTTCTGATATATACTTTTAGCTTGCTTAAATGAAATCTGTAAGATTGAGTTATAGAATGTATATAAAATTCCTTAATTCATGACTATTAGATATCGCATAAGAATGGTTCCTATGGGGAGTTATCCACGAATCAGGGACAGCAATAATACTGTTTATGAACTGTAAGTATTCATGCCCCCTGGATATCCACTTCGATAATCATTTCAATTTTCAATAAAATATATTAAGCTGTTACAGTTGTTACCACTATATAAGCTATGAAATAACTCCATTGTGCCTTGGTTAAGGAATCTTCTCTTTTTAACTTTAAAGTAACTTTGCCATTTAGATCTTGCATCTGTTTTAATTTCAAATTTACACTTTTATTTGCTGATTATATTACTTATGTGAAATTGTAGGTTTGGTCCGGTCAACTTGTTTTGGAGTACACGATACGACAAAGCTATGACATTGTTCTTAACATGCCTCAAGGACTTTGCTGAGTTTGCATATTTGAAAGATCAAGAAAATAACATACCACCTGAGAAACGTTTCAGACTTCCATACAAGTAAGTTTTTGACTTAAAAGACGTGTTAAAATGTTTAGTCTTACCCATTGTATGCCTGTGTATTATCTTTGTTGAGTTATGTTTTGTGGGTTTAGCTTCCTCATGCAGCAGTGTCTGCTTACGGAGAAATGTATATGTAGTAATGAGAAAAATATAGATCATACATATTCGTGATCAAATTCGAACCAGTTTAGAAAAAGGATTCATAAAGTCAAATTACGAAGTTATTACCACGTTTTCTGTAGTTGAATCGTCTGATCTTAAGGATTTGTTTGCACTTGGAATAAGTTATATTAATTATGTTTTTCCTTGACTCTCATTTTAAGATGATGAAGCAAACTGAGCTTGTACATGAATTTGTACTATTTGCTGAGAGATATAGGATGTGTAATCTCCAAATTGCTTTTTTGATGTATTTAAATGCTCTGTTCTCTGAGTAATAATTTGCAAATGTGATTTATGATCGTGGAATATCTTGTAGGATTGACAACGACAAAGTGGAAAACCATTCTATTACACAAAGCTTCAATAAGCAGGAGAACTGGACTAAAGCTCTCAAGTACACGCTCTGCAATTTGAAATGGGCTCTCTATTGGTTTATAGGGAATACAAGTTTCCAGCCTCTTAGTGCAATGGTGTCTCCACGAGTCGAGGTTCCTGCTATCAGTTCATTGTACAAGAAGCGCAGCACTGATTCCAAGTTTGATGGTAGACACGCATGAACATAACAAGACATGATAATGATATGCCAACGTGTAAATAGGATAACGTAGTTGATCAAAAGGTAGCGATAATGCTTGACAGTGGTTGTCTTTAAGGTTCTTAATGAAAGGCAGATATCCGATCTTTTGTTACTTTATCTGTCACTCTACTCAATGAGTTTCTCAATCCAGCTTCTAAAAGATTAGCTAGTCTATAGGCTTATTCTTTGTGTATTTGTCATAACGATCTCCCCTTAATATATATTGCATCGAGTATGGAACGGAAAGAAGTTGAAACTTTATGCTGCCATAAAGTTGTATTCAGTGTTTGTATCACACATGTATACAAGTGTTTTAGTTTGGGTTGAATAAGCATCAGGTCATGCAAAATGCAGGTAGTCGCTCTTTCTCTTTTATGGCTTACGTTTGAGGTTCCTTTATCCAAACACTCACGAAAACATTGAACGAAAAAGCCATGTGTATATATAATACTGTAATTTGTTCCTCTTACATTATCGGGACTGATCCATTCTCGGTTGCATCTTTGAGCCATGTCAAGAAAAACAGCTATGAGTCTCCTTGTCGTGTTGCTGAGCTTTCTCTTGTTAACCTCAAGACCAACTCTATGTTCTTCAATTGGGGTAGATGTTTCATGCCCCGTAGTTCAGACCAACCTAGCCCCATGCCTCTCTTTTGTGAGCTCCAAATCGGACAAACCAAATGGTAGCTGTTGTTCTGGGGTTAAGAACATCAATAGCAGTGCCAAAACCAAAGATGATAGGAAGGCTGTTTGTGAGTGCATCAAGGATGGGTTGAAAGGTGTTAAATATGAGCCTAAACGCATTCCTGAAATTCCCAAGAAGTGTGGGCTTTCAATTAACCTCCCACCAATTGCTTCTGACACTAACTGTGCCACCTGGTATAGTAGTAGTACTGTATTCCCTCCGTTTGTCACTGTTTTCAATTAGTTCTTACGTTGTAAAATGGTCGTGATGCAGGTAATATGAATCATGCAATGGATATGGTGCTTCCTGAAAAAGAATAAATCAAGTTGCTGGCAAAGTCACTCCGTTTTATTACTTAAATATTAAAAATAATTATATGGCTGCAAAAGCTGATTTCTTTCTCTTTTTTTTCAAGGGAATAAAAAAGTATTGGCAGTTGCTCTGTCATTATTGACTGAATTAAATAATTTGTCCACTTCAATTTACCTTTATAAGAGAGGGTCTGGCAAATGGTCAGTCGCCAACTTGTCACAGGGGGCGTTTGTTTTGTTGTTTTCGTGACCCCAGACAAATTCGTTTTAGGGAGTGGGCGTGCCCCTTGTGGTCCTCGTTAACAAGGGATTCTTGATGGGATTTAGTTGGTATCCGCAATCGTCAACCAGGCCTAAGGCCCGGTTAACTTTTAACTGCAAAATTTAACCATTTTAATTAAACCATTTAATTTTTAAATAATTTTTTAATTCGATTTATTTTAATAATTTTTATTATTAAAAATTAATTTATTTATTAATTAATAGATCCATTTTTATTAATTAATAAATTCTTATAAACTAAAACAAACCGATTACTTTTTATTTAACCATTTCTTCTTTAAATATTTCAATATTTTAATTTTATTTATTTTTTAGCAAAATTTATGATGATAATTGAACTTTTAAATCTTAAACTCCTTCTCTTATTGGATTAACTTTCGAACAAGTTTTTAAAACATTAACTAAACCTAAATGTAACAACTTTATCATAATTAATCAAATTTAAAAAAAAATTGTCAAGATCAAAATCGAAATGATTAAATAGTCAAACTTAAACCTGAACAAATTAGAGTTAACCATAAAATTAAAAGGAGTAATTGGTTAATGAGTTTAGAAAAATATTAATAGGTAAGGAATGAAAAACAATAGATTAGTTATATATTATCATTAGATGAATAATATTTTGATATCTAAATGTTGGAGATTACTCCATACAGAGGAGTGTCATAAGCGTGACAAAGTGTCTTGGCCGTGACACTCCCATAACAATTATTTGTGTTTTTTTTCTTTTTAGTAAAATAATATAATTAATTAAGTATATTAAAATTAAATATAGTTAATTAAATATATTAAATTTTGATATAAAAATTTTAACAAATTTTTATTTTTTCTTATTTAGCAAAAAATATAATTAATAAAATATGATTAATTAGAATATATTAAAATTAAATATAATTAATTAAAATGTATTAAAATTTGTTGTAAAATAAAAAAATTTAACAAATTTTTATTTTTCCTTTTTCTAACTAAATAATATAATTAATTAGAACATATTAACATTAAATATAAATATAATTAATTAGAATATATTAAAATTTGACGTAAAACAAAAATTTAACAAATTTTTATTTCTCAAAATTTTCAACAAATCAACCACTATCAATGATAATGGTAATAATTCTTTCGTTCTAACCAATTATTATAATTATAATAATTATATTTATTATTATTTCTCATTATTATTTCTCATTATATTCAGTCCCATTTTTATTACCATTGATTCATGTGAACCAAACGCCCATTAAGTCATACCAACTCGAATTAATTTTCAATCCCCAACTCCAATCAATAAAACTAGGAAATATAATCATTAAAAAAAACACCTTTGGGTGAAGCTTAAGGTGCTTGGTTGATGGGTTTGAGAAATGGATAATGAGTAAAGAATGAAAAGTGAGTGGTTGGTTATTGATTATCATTGTAGGGCAATAGTTTGATATAACACTTTTGGGGAATCCTCCGTATCCTTCATTTAGTAGAAAAATTCATTCCTTAATAGTGACTCTTTTTTATTAAAAAAATTAATACTAATTAATTAAAATATAATTCATTCATTAATTTAAATATTGCAATTAATTAAACCAACATAATTAACTAAAATAAAATATAATAATTTTTTATTTCTTAATATTTTTTACAAACCAAATACTATCATTGGTAATGGTAATTATTCATTTCTTTTAACCAACCATCATAATTATAATGATAATATCTATTACTATTCATCACTATATTCACTCTCATTTTTTTTACCATTCTCCCGTACAAACCAACCGCTCCCTTAATATTTGGAACTACAGAGATAAGAGATGGATATTTCAACCCTAGTGGGTTGGCAAATTTTCCTTATAAGGCTTAAGCGGATGATCGTGAGGTATTATCTTTGCCAGTTCAATAATAAAACAATCCGCAACCGCTATTATTTTACTTAAGCCAATCTCCATCTATGCATATATCGTAAGTTCAATTGGTTTAGTAGATTCATAATATTGATTAGTTTACAACTGGCATATCATATGAAACTTCCCTCAAATCTTTTATGCAGTTTAATCACTTCAATGGGTAGATGTCAGAAAATTTGGTGAACCAAATTACAAGTTTAAAACGTCTCAGCTTACAAGTCAACAATTAGCAAACTATAAAGAATGGCCATCAATAGTCATGTAACTGTGATCACTATTATTGCATTACTTTGCAATTGTTTCCAATGGTGCCAGGATTTAAGACCATCTTTCTTTAGACTTTCCACTGAAACCTTTTTATTGTTGTTCTGAAAGTCTCAACTCTTTCAATTGCTGTTTTAAATGTTTAATAAAAGTCAGCCCCTAATTGATTTAGCCATTTCTGAAAGTCTCAACTTATTTCTTTTTGTTTCTTTAGAAATCATAGTTTGATAACCAAATTGTGAGTTTTCCGCCTGATAAATCTTCATTTCCATAACACGATAAAAATAATGTACAGAAGTTACCATCCTAATTTTATTGCCATATCAGAAATTATGACAGCATTGTTACTTCTGTACTAGCATGCTAATACCAATCAAAACTAGTTACTACAACAATGAACATACAAATGTGCTAAACATAACGAGCTAACATAACTGAAAAATAGCTGATAGATTCTTAATTTATTCATCCAAATAAACTCTATCCTAAAGTTTTCATAGGAAAAGAACGAGGCCTCACCTCAGCCTATGACCTCTCTCTCTTCGTCTGATGGAGAGCATGATGGCCCTGGGATAGAATCAACAAAGAACTCCTCCACTGTAGCAAGGTGCATTTTTCCGGGGTAAGCTTTGATATAACAGGAAAAAAGTACTTTAATTTGGAAGTAGAGAATTAATAGCAAAAAATTTTACACCATCCATAATGATGCCCCATTATCATGGCACTTGGAAATTGTTTCAGTATACAATATTGTTTGCAGCCAAAAATGCTAGAAATTAACAGTCACTGGAATTGATTCTGCTTTATAACCCCTCTCTCTACTTGGATGCAAAAATGAGAGTTTTGCACAAATTGAAGGTATTATCATTCACCGAACAAATGTTAGATTGAAATGAAGACACTTTAGAGTATAAATAATATTCATAAGTTGGATTGTTGTAATACAATTACGATTTAAAAGCAAACAATGCATTACCTAGGTCCTCATGATCTGGTGAATCCAGTAAAATTTCTGAATCAGAAGGCAGGAAAGGGGAACCAGGGTAGTTTCCAAGGGCTCCTAAATCTGCCAAAAGAAAACATTGTAAGAGGCAGTATACGACACATGAGAAATGAAGCGGTTACAAAATGGCTTGAATATGTTCCCAGTTTACCAAGAAATATTAGCATAACTTTGTTTGTAAGCAAGATAAAACTAAGCAGTAAACAACCCCACGCAGGTGCAACACATTCGTGACGACAACAGCTGAATTCAAAATAAAATAGAAATGCTTCAAAACAAACATTTATGCTAATCCACATTTCAATACAGTATCAAGAAACTAAGATCAGCTCAAATATCACTATCAAATGAATGTATCCCTTCAAAGAATCTTCCATGAGGAGCTTACTCTTGTAATAATTCACTTTCCCCATTTGAAAGATGCCCTCGCAAAATTACCAAATGAACAAGCACTCTGTGACAGAATATTTCAAGTATAACATTTTACCTCCCAAGTTAGACAAATCTGCCGTCAAATCTGAAAGGCTGAAGTTCCACTGGATCTGATCCAATGATCTGAGTGAATCCCTTGCATTTGCAGGCCCACCATCCTGTCCAAGCTGCAAGCCTACTGAGCTTGCCACATCAGATGTAAATGCTGTGTCTAACACTGACGTGTCTACTCCCATTCCAGACATATCTGGGGCAGTGAAGGGAAAATGACCACTAGATGCCACTGATGTAGGACTCACAGCCATCTCTGACTTAGATGATATGCCACTGCTAGGTGGAACTACAGGGGCTACATCTGCTGCACTGTTTTCCATCATCATACTGCAAGGATATGCAGCTCCTGTTAACTTCCTTCATATGAAAAAATAAGCAAGTGCAAAAGGAAGAAAACTGTTTCCCTTTCATTATAAAATCAATTTGATCACCTGAAGCCAATCTCAAGCATTATGTCAGTAAATCAGTCAAAAGCAATATATTGGTACAAAATCAAATGCCAAAGTTGAAGTCCTAGATAACGCTTCTCATGCATTATAACCTTTGCCGTCATGATGTGCAGACCACTCTACAATGAACTCTATATAATTCATAAAGAAGAAATCCGACACACTTTACTATGTAGAGGAGAAACATCAGCTTTCAACCACATTTTCAACTTATAAGACATGCACTACAAGTTATTGGATAAAATAGTTAGTAAACAGATTCTCACTCATTCCCTGAATTCATTCGAATAGGATGGAAATGTCCTGGTGCTGGAACTCCATTCACCACATGACAACTAGACATTCCACATGTCATGGAGTCAAGATGAGGCTGACCAGGAGCTGGCATTGGAGGCTGTTGCAACACAGGGTATCCCACTGGTAAATTGTTAACTGCACTGCAAACAAGTAACATTGAATAATAGCACAATGCTATGTTTTTAAATAACTATTAACCTGACACTAAGCCTTCCGACACCACAAAGCTTCCAGTATATTATTTTGCACCAAAAGATTAATAAAATCGAAAACAAAACATACAATCCTAAATTTTATGGCCCTTTATGAACAAAATAGTCTCTTTTACTTCAAAACCGTTTAACTGAAACTTAAAACTGACCTTGCATAGGATGAATCCCATTTTGTATGAGGGTTAAAGGAACCTTGGGAGGCACTGGATACTTCATGAGATGATACTGATGCTCAAGCAAATGATTAAATAAAAGAATCTGTTTCTTCAGCTTCAACCTTATATAATAGGCTCTAAAGAAATCAGCATTTTCTTCTTCCAACTTCTGCCATACTGGAAAAGCAAAGAAAGCAAATGTGAACTGGATCAATTGTTTAAATGGGCAACAAAGAAAAATAAAACTGTAGATCTTGCATTTGTGGTTAATCCTTGTTGACAAAATATGTTGTATTTTAGGTAGCAACATGCATATCTGGTATATCATAACATGCTTAACTTGAGATTAATAAAAAAGTTAGCGAAGTTGAATAAGAGACCAATCCTAAGCAACAAATAAAACAAACCCTTTCAAGGGATTTCAAGCAGGCTACCTAAAGTTGTAAACCCAGGATCTATCCTAGCACGAGTCAAGAGGGTTTTGACAACCTCATCTCTATTCATATACAGCTGAAGGCATCGTTCTATCAAGTTCTGCACCTGTAACAAGAATTAAATAGACTGAGATCAGCGGGGAGAAATGAAACAGATATTGCGATGTGGTACAAATAAGAAAATTGATAGATAGTACCAAAAGTACAAGAAGTAAAATATGTCAGAAATAAAATAAAAGTTGAACCATATCTTACAAGTTCAATGTCTTCGCGTGAAACCTTTCTGCTATCATTGCTTGAAGCAGATATTGAACCTGAATCTGCTATTGGAGCTTCTGCTGAGTGATTGTTTTGTTGGTCACTTTGGGAGTCCTGGGAAACTTGATTTGAGGACTGTATTTCTTGCTTGCTCTGAAATCAATGGAAGCTCTCCTGAGTATTCAGAATACGAGAGAATCGAATGGCGCTTATATAACACCAAACTTCATGTATCCAAAAGTATAGATAATTCTTACATATACAATAGTAGCCATCTCGTTCACTGTACAAATAAGTAAAATTCTAGCAGTTCTGAGAGAATATCTGTTCGAAGTCAACAAAAACAAAAAGTTGTTACGTGTACTCTGCACATAAAAAGACCTGTAAAGTCTTCATTCCAGTTGACTGCAAGTTGACAACATCTCTATTTTTCAGCTCTGAAGATTATTCCTGCTAGGTTTATTTTATCCATCAAGATGGAAACAAGACTGTTTGCTCTGAAGAAACTCATATGTCTGAGGCAGTTTAATCTGAAAAGAAAACAATGAACATTAAACATTAAACATGGAGTCACACATTGAGTACATACACAAGTCTAATAACAGAACTCCTAACTTGCGAGAAGGAGAAAGGACATGAATACAGACGTTCAAAAAATTTTGTAATATAATTTAGACTAATCACACAATTTCGTACTCCTCAACCACTTTCATCTCTTAATAAATTCAAGATGTAAAAGCATTGCTCCTCACATAATTATACAATCTGAGTGACATCATGTATTTATCTGATGCAAATAAACACAAGCATTCTCTTGTACGATCACCCAAATTGCTTTATGATACTACAAATCATTTACGAGAGAAAAAGGCACCAAAAATAAAGTTACTACGCCAGTTTACATAGAACTTCACAAAGCCAACAACATTATCTAATGTAGCAGGGAGCTGATTGACTAATGACCCTGGGACTTAATGTCTGAAAAAATACTATAGATCATATAACTCTTTACTTGGTCAAGACATTTTTATTTCTTCTACATCAAAAATTCCAGAAGAAGGTGAAAACCTCAAGACAACAGTACTTGTTGCATAAAAAGGGACACATGAAATACAGTAAACGAGGCCCGTACTGACGATTATAATTAAGCAGACACCTGCAAAAAAGTAATAGTATCTAAAAGATTCTGCTTCCACCAGGAACTAAAATAATAATAAAACAGGATTAAATGCACGATTAAGTCAAAAGCAGTTTGAATTTCAACATCTTTAATGTTCCCCACTCAACCAAATCCAATTTGAAATAAGAAAAGTTAATAAAATTGAAAACCAGCAGATGTTTTAAAAAACAAAAATACGGAAACCCAAAGTTACTAGTTTCAAAGGATTAAAGAAAAAAAGGTAAGATCTGAAACAGAAAAGAAAAAAAAAACCTTACACCGAATTCTGATTCCCAAAACTCCAACAGAGAACAAGAAGGCTTCAAATTTTAGTTTCGACGAATTTGGAGACGCTGTACCTCCTTCAAAGCTCAATATTCAAAACAATTACAGGAACTCAATAAAAGATAATCTAACCCTCAACAATCGAAGCTTGAGCTATCATTTCGAAGACTCGCCAAGAAAGCTCTTTACAATGTATTGAGCCCTCGAGATAGACATCTACAATACTGACTCAAGTCATATTTACACAGAGACAGTTGAAAGCTTCGAATGCACGGAGACAGAGACCAAGAAATGAAGAGCAAGTGAGCAACACTGGAGGAGGAAAAAGAGGAGAGAAAAAGGAGAAAACTCAGAGAAGAGTGTGGAAAAAATCTTACTGAACTTAAATTATTAATTCTTTCTTTTTCTGTCATTATTGTATTCTTACATATTTTCAAATCTGCCGTCCCGTCCCAAAGGTAAATTCTTAGATAATAAATGAGACTCGGAGAAACGGACACGGCGTCAGTTCACGGACTTCCTTCAAGGCCTCGGTTTTAACGGCGTAGTTAAAAGACCACGAGATTTTTATAATCTCCGGTCACGAGAGTCTTGTGATTTAACTAAGTCCGTAGATGATAAGTATATTGGTTATCATCAAATGATTAGACTTTTTCTCGCAACATATCGGTTGGTGCTCTTGGGGGGCGTCTATATTGGACTGACACTGACGTAAAATTTGGGTCACATATTGAACTTGAAGTTGATTTTACAGCAGTTTCTGATATCCTCTTTTATTCTGATCGACGATTCAGACATTTTTTGAGCAAAAGGTTAAATCTTCGACTCAAAGGGCTCCTCATATTTCGGCCCGATGAAGTAATTGGGAGAATGTAAATTACGTATTTAACGGCTCGTTAAGAGGGAGGTGAACAACCCACAGGTCTACAAGGAGCCCACCCTCAAAGTTCACAAGGGGCTCAAGAATATTGTTCTCACACTGCAAACCGTGAGATTCAAACCTTGCACTTTGGAGTAAATCTGCCCCTCCGGAACCAACTGATCTACGCCCTGCAGGCACGATTCAGACATCTTAATTTTATTGTCCAGAATATCTAAGTTGTTCACCAAAAATTGGACTGTTGTTTATCACCATATTTTTTAAGAGAGCAATAGATGCGCCGACTGGCTAGCAACTTATGCCGGTTACTTTGATGTAGGCGTTACATACTTTCCTACCTCACCTATTGGGTGCCACCTTATGCTGTTAGAGAATTTGTCGGAAATCTGTTTCCCTAGATTAGTTGTGTAATTTCTCTGTTCGTTTTCCTTTTATAAAAAAATTTGATTAGACTTTAATATAATTTTAAATATTTGTTATAAATATTTAAATTTATAAAATTATATTAATACAAAAATGATGTTAAATTGTTAAAGTATTATTATTCACATTATAAAATTGTTAATCCCATTACTTAATTAAATATTGATTTTAATTTCAGGCATAAAATAATATAATTAAATAATAATAATAATAACAGCAGCAATAGTATTTTAGTTAGTGAATTAATTTTTAAGAATATATTAGTTTACTTTAAATGTTTAAGGATTGTTTGTTTTTACTTTTAGTTTTATTTTTGACTTTTTGTTTTTATTTTTAAATTTAGTCAAATAAAATATATTTGTTTAAGTTTTGTTAGTTTCTTTGATTTTTATGACTTGTAAAAATTATTTAAAAAGTAGTTTTTTCTATTTTTGTATTGTCATAATATGATTATTTAATTACTTTAATTTGTATTTAATAAATTAGTTTAATTTTTTATAATTAAATTAAATTTATTTATTCAAATTTAAAATATTTTCAAACTTTAATCAAATAAAATTTTAATTATTAAATTTTAATAATTGCTTTTTTATATATATCTCTACTATATTTAATGCTCTGTTTTTCTTAGTACAATCTATAATTATAATTTATAATAATTGATAAAATGAAATAAAAATTAAATATTATAATTAAAAAAGAAATGAAACCAAAAAGAACTTTTCTAAATTTTTACGTAATAATAATAATAATAATAACAATAATAATAATAATAAGCTTCTTTAAAATGTATTTGCATGCTGCATCTCAATTATTAGTCCTGCGAAGGCTAAAAGGTATTTTCACGTGACTTCCGATAAGCACACTTCGTTTTTTGTGGACTGTCAAAGGAAACGTTGACTAACGGATGTGAAACGAAAATTTTTCAAATTTGGAAAAAGATGTAATCGTTGTAAGCAATTAGTTGTTTATTTTAGGTGGTGTTCTTGTTAGTTAAAATGAGAAGGACTTTAGGAGAGTCACACTCCAAAAGTTAGCTTATGAGGGTAGAAAGTTCAAAGTCTTTATAAATTTCATATCAGTTTTGTATTTAACCAATATAGGATTCAAGTCTCATACCTTGCAATTAGATCAAACCGTAACATTCGTCCCCCCATAA
>JAOSBL010000004.1:3488969-3501156 GCA_027568915.1 Erythroxylum roraimae | reverse complement strand
TTCTTCCATATTTTTCCTCTTTTCGATCCTTTTTCGTCTTTTTGGTATTGACAAGCACCTGTGAATATTTAACAAATTCTATTAATTTACGAACACCAATTTCACAAATCAATAAACATTAAGTCCAAAATATGTGCATTATAATTGACTTAACATCAACCTTCTTTTTAATCTTTTAAGGGATAAATTGACATCGTTCTTTGTCAAAATTAGCATCTTTACAGAATTTATCTGTTAAGCCCCTACAGCTTTGTGTAGTTCCAAATTGTGAACATTAGGATGCAAAGAGATTTCATCTGGAACCCTCATCATTCGGTTGTTCATCAGGAGAGATTTGCATTGTTGCTCCTCAAATGTCATATGCTTTAAAATGATTATTTATTGGTGATGATGAAGAATCTAAACATTTCAGAAAGAATGTTAGTACATATAATAACAATGTGGCTTTATTTTCATATAAAGCTAGGTATGATTGAGAACTTCGAAAAATAAGAAAGGCATTTATATATTTAGTGTTCAAGGTCAAGTTTATCATTTTCTTGATAGCTTACTTTCAACAACTGATAAGGTATTTAGTATCCAACTTTATTTCTTTGATACTAACGAGGAATTGAAAAGGAGGACTAGGAATTGTGAAAAACTTTGTAAGGATACATTAAAACTGATTATGGCGATTCTACGAGATAATCCCTATGCTAAATTCTTTAGAAGTCTCAGGGACATTCCAACACTTGAGGATCACACAATTGTTCTGAGGTGTTATCCAGGCCTTGATCAGTGTGTTTACAATCTTCCTAGTGTATCACAAGTGGTTGCTATATGGACTGAGATCGATGATGAAAAAAATTGAAAAATGTCCTCACATCCAAGTCTTTACTCACTCAGGCACTACTTATAGAATCCAGTCTTATTATGCTTATTATGACGTCCTTCAATATCCTCTTTTATTTCCTTGTGGTAAATCTGGGTGGCATCGTGGAATTAAGTGGTTAATTTCAAAGAGAAACATAAGCAATGTTTTAGACGGAGAATCTAATGTTAATTTCAACTATTTTACTGATTCATCTGAATTGTTTACTATGGAAAACACAGGCAAGTTTATCTTTTCCTTTTCCACTTTAAAAAAATTGTTTCTTTTTACGATTAAATTTATCAAATTTAATTGTTTTTACTATTAGTTGTTGATCAAGATTACTATGAAGATGGTACTGTTTCCCTTAGAGAATATTATTGTTATCGGCTCCAAATAAGAGAACACGATGAATCCATGCTGCTCCATAGCTTAAGACTATTACAACAATTTGTTGTGGGAGCTTACATAAAGATCAAAACATCTAGACTTGATTTCCACATTAAAAGACAGAATGAGATAAGGACAGAGATACTGCAAGGTGTTTTGGACATTATTATTGTGGGTCAAACAGAAGGTTCTAAAATTGGCAGTCAAGTTGTGCTCCCAGCTTCATTTGTCAGTAGTCTCCAAGGGATATGAAACGACATTATCTTGATGCAATGGCTCCAGTGCAAAAATATGGTAAACCAGATATTTTCCTCACCATTACTTGCAACCCTATGTGGAAAGAGAGTCAAGATAATCCCAAGTTTTATGAGAAACCACAAGATAGGCCGAATTTATTGGCTAGAGTTTCCAGAGCTAAATTTGAATTTCTTAAAAATGAGCTAATAAAGAAACAAATCTTTGGAGATGTGGTTATTGGTTTATGTTATAGAGTTTCAAAAAATTAATAAACTTATTTTATATTAATCTACCAGGAATGCTTCCTTCTCTTCGATGCTATATACCACAAACTAACAAAAATATTGAGCAAAACATAACAATTGTTGTCGTATGGCTATGCAAACAATCAATTGGTCCAAATCTTTTTCTCCCAAACATAACTGTACCTCGATATTAATTCTATATTTTTCATTTAATAAAAGTCCTCTTAATTAATAGGATTTATAAACTATTCACTGATTATAATTTGGCGTTAAACACATTCATCCTTACATACTCAAGAACCAACTTACATAGTCAAGAACCATATCTTATAATAAATCAAATGTAAGTTTTCCTTATTTTGGTTTTTTAGTAAAATTCTCATAATGAGGGATTTCATGTCTAATAGTGTCAAATTCTAAATTGGAAATGAAAATAACGCTATGTTCTGCTCTGATAACTATTGCAAGTTCGATCCACTCTGGACTTTCTAAATTGGAAATGAAAATCACTTAAACCTTGATTTCCCTTGCAATGCAAAAGTTAGCTCCATCATACATAATTGTGAATGCCTCCATAGACATAGAACTGCTTCACTAATTATAGATCAACTTTCAAATTATTTTCCTCTCAGTTATATCTGTTAAAAAAATTAACCATCTTTAAAGTTATTATGAAACTAGTTAACGTTTATTTTGGTATTAAAATTTCGTGGTTATTGAAATGATTACATAATTATTTCATGGTTATAAGGATATTGTAGACAATTAGTCATGTTAACAAATTATTTGGGTCATTTAATATATATTAAAAATTCGTTTCATTTAATATATATTAAAAGTTAGTTTACTTTTTTAAGATATAATTATTAACATATGATTCTCATTCATTAGCAAGGTAGCCTTATTTCATGCAAACTACTATAGATGAGACGCTAGTCCTATTTCTTTATGTTCTATTTTATCGTTAGATCAATCTTTCTGTAATGTCGCTGATAGAGAAAGGCCTGTAAGTTCTAGGTGTATGGGGCAAGCCTGTCAGCTTGGATTAGATTTTTAGCCTTTCTTTGTCTGCAATGATTCTGTTTTTCCTCAAAAAAAAAAGTATGACCGTGGTTAAGCCATTTAAGTCACAACTGTGATAAGTGCCGTGCAAATTTATTATTTTCATGGCCCTTATCACATTTGTGACTTTTTAACTCATGAACATGAGTTCCTATAATTTAAATTTAAATCATCTGTACCCTAAAACATAATTTCGGTTAACTGAAAAACGTTAATTTGAACTCAAATTATTATTACCTTCTATCATCTTAATATATACAACAAACTCAATTTTTTTTCAAAACTTTAATCTTTTTTTAAAAAACGCTAGGGAGATCATCAATTAGTTTTATAAATATGCTATTTTATATCGGCAAACGGTAACTTCATCAAATGCGCACTCTTCACACAAAAGAAGAGAAGAAGAGTAAATAGCATATTTAGCTTCAACAAATAGGTGGATCACATAACTGATTAAAAAGGTAAATATTTGGGAACTGTTAACAAAAACATTTATTTATTTATTTGTGACGCTCTATCTAAATAAGATAAGTGGAGAACATATATCAATATAATAAATTAATTTAAAAATAATTAATTAAGTGATTAAACGATAAGTAATTAATTAATCAATTAAACTATAATTAATTAATTTATTAAAATCTACTTCATGCCTTAACGCCTCAGACAAATATATTTAATAAATATTATTAAATAATCATTATTTGATTATTAATTACAGTTTTATTCATTGTTAAATATTATTAATTTTTTATAAATTATTACGTGTTTTCGTTCATGTTATTAACTGTACATGATGGCATGCACAGTTGTGAATAGATAAGTCACAACCGTGTATGTTATTATTTACACACATGAGTAAAAAAACTCACAAGAGTGTGACATATTAAATCACGCTCATGAGCATGATATTAATATTATTAAATATTTCATGACAAGTTATTATTATTTATTCACATACATGAAATTATAAAAAAAAAATTGTCTCACGGGTGTGACATCTCGAGTCACACATGTGAGGTATTAACGATCATTAAAATAAATGCACGCCTCAAGTCACAGTCGTGCATCGAAATCATGCTAGTGAATTTATTAGTCACAGACGTAACTACTCAACTAGATTTAAGTTGAATTACCAAATAATAATTAATAATAATTATATATTACACAATCAATTTATTTTGTCCCAGCCATAAATCCCTATATATATAACACCTATCAATTAAACATAAACATTGCACTAAAACCTTAACCACAAAAACATAAAATACTACATAAACATCAAAATCTACAATCATCTAATAAAGTAAAACTATTCAAGAAACAAAAATTTCCACTCATAAATTAAACATTTCCACAAAACAAAAAAAGTTAATTTGAACTCGCATATGCATACATAAAACACTTATATTAATTATTGTTTTTTTCTTAACATCCGCAAATCATGCCTATCCTTGTTTTTGCTTTTCTTCTTCTTCTTGCTACCATCATGTATTCATTCATGTATTAAATAATATAACATGTTTAGAAATATTCCTACTATTAAAATTAAGCATAAATACTCCTAGAATTAAATTAAGTGGGCATTATATTGTTGCGCATTTACGTAGTGTCTGCTATAGTAATTATATATGGATGAAACAGACTATCTATTTTACATCGTATATGGATGTCTATATGGGGATGCGTGAAACTGTACCGAACTTAGTACTAGATTGGTTTCTAATACGGTACTGTATCGATATTAGTCAATACTAGGTACCGTTTCGAGCAATTTTTTAAATTTATAAAATAATCCATAATTTTTTTAAAAAATTGCAAATAATCATTGAATATTGTAATGTATAATTTAAACTAACCTTGTCTCAAAAAATCATAATAATAGAAACTTAAAATAACAACAATTTTTTATTTTTCTTAATATTATTTTCACATATTCTACATATAAATAATAACCACAATTAATATAAAAAAGATTATTTTATCATCATAGAAATATAAAATTAAGAACAATACAAAGTATTTAAAATATTACAATTTTATCGTATAATAAATAATAAATATATCAAAATATCAAATAAAAAGAATAATTATTATCAATAATAAAATATAATTTATATCTTAATATTTAATTTTTCAATTTGAGGTCTCTTAATTTTCATTTTAACATATTTTTAATTATTCTTTGTAGAAAAATATAACTATTATTTACTATATCAATTTAAATATTATATTATTAATAATAAAAAGAGATGATGATGGTGAAGAAGAGAGAAAGTGAGAGTGAGAGAAAAAATAAAGAGAGGAAGAAGAAAGTAGCAGAGCCCAGTTTGGGGAGAGGGGATTTAAAAATTTTCATTTTTTGTAGAAATGCTCCTGGTTTTTTTTAAATTTTTGGTACAGGCTGGTATATAGCCGGTACTTTAAATATCGACAGTACCGCTCGATACCAAGCAAAACAAATCAGTACAGGTCAATATTTGTACCCGGTACCGAAATATCTCATTTTGTACCGTTTTTCAGTTAATATTGAATGAGATTCATTACACTGGATGGGTGGCTATATATGTTTACCTCGTGGCATGTCATACATACAATGTTCTTGTGAAAAGAAAGCGGTTAGAACAGGAGCAAATACTAACAATTCCTTACTTTTATGATAAATCTAAGTCTAATTGAATTGCCGTATGCAAGGAAACTCTTAACAATTACAAAATGGTTATGTTAGGATTGATCAAATTTTAGTTGGCTGAAGGTATAAATTTAACCTTATAGTTTTAATAAAAATTCCTTCAATATTTTAATATTTATAAATTAATTATTAACATTAATATTTGTTTAAACAATAATTATTATTTAATCATCAAACTTAGCAAATATACTATAACTAACACTACAACAAGCTAGACCTTTGACTACATTTTTTTGTGACAAATTTAAAATCATAGATAAAAGTAAGCTTTTGGCGACGATTTCCAAATAAAAATCGTCTCCTATGGGTTAACCTTTGGTGACAATTTTTAAAATCATCACTAAATGGCAAGCCTTTGGCAATGATTCAGTAAGTTGGATGTTGACAAAATGAAGTCGATTAATCAAGTTTACTACAATGGACAGAGTCTCAACCTAATATAAGTTTGATGTTGACAAAAATAGATTAAAGATGTAAAATAGAAAAGTTAGAAAAGAAAATAAAAATGTAAACTAGAGGAGATGACCAGTGCATTAAACAGATGTTACGACTCATTGTTAAATGTATAGATGTGAAAGGTCCCTTGAAATATGCATCATTAAGATTAGAAGGTTATAAAGGCTCCTTTTATATAAGATAAGTGATGTAATGTGGACAATTTTATTTATAGTTTTATTTTTAGACAAGTTTTCTACAAGGTAATTTGTTAATGAAACAATTTGGTATGTTATGTAATTATGTTATATACTATGAATGAAAGGAAACTATTTTTTAGTTAATGTCATACATAATATTGCATCAAATTACACATTCAGTGGTTTATCTATGTTTGCTTATTAATTCATGTGTTAATGTTTCATTCTTAATTTGGAATTTGATAATCTTTGTTTGTATAATTATGTGCATCTAAAATAAATTATGATATAAATAATATCTATCCAAAAAATGTACTATCATATTATTATTTTAGTTGGTACAATTTATTATCATATCATCCACATAATAAAACTAATACTTGATTTACAAATGCTATCGAATAGGAGGTGCTGGAGCTTATAACAATAAAAGCACACATTGAATCTTCAATCTTACAATTCTTGCTTCTGAATTAAGAGGTGCTTTTAAATCTCAATACTGATACATGTAGCTTTGAATATGGGTTCATGCTTGCTATTCTTAGCATGCTTAATTTATTGTTTGGTAGAATTCAAACTGGGTATGTCAACTTTAATTGATTTGTCATTATGTTAGTTACAAATTAATTTACATTTAATAAGTTAGTTACTTACTTTTAATTATATAGCTATATGGACAAAAGTTGAATGTAATATTGAAAATGGCTCACTTAATACTTAGAAGTAGTGAAGAGTCTCATAAATTTTTGTAAAAGATCAAATGGGTTTAGAATGTCAAATTCATTGTCCATGCATAGATTGCTTAAAATGTCAACATTCAAAGTCAAGATATAGTATATAATCACTTGCTAATCCTAAGTATAAATAAATTCTATACTCCATGGATTTATCACGGCGACCGTTTTGAAGCAAGTAATGCTAGAAGTGTTGATACAGGTGATGAAGGTAGTAACAATAATGACATTGAAGGTATTGATATTAATGATGATGGGAGTGGAGAGATGCTAGAGGATTTGGAGAATTATATGGAAACTATGAATGATACTAGTTTGCCTAATATAATTGGTAGGATTACAAAAGATAATTTTTAGAAGTTATTGAAAGTTCCTAAATAAGAATTATATCCAGGGTGCTCGAAATTCTTACAGCTATCTTTTGTTGTCAAGTTGTTGCATTTGAAGGTATATTATAAATGGAGTAACAAATCTTTTGACATGTTGATTGAATTGTTAAATGATGAATTACCTATTGGACACAAATTGATTAAATCTTACTATGAAGTAAAGAAATTATTAAGGGACCTTGTATTATGATATATATCAATACATGCTTGTAAGTATGATTGTGCTATATTTTGGAAGGACAGTAAAGATCTTGAAGAATGTCCCATTTGTGATAAATCAAGGTGGCAAGTGGATGATGGGAAAGGGAAAAAGATACCGCATAAAATTTTGAGATACTTCCCTATTAATCCACGACTACACAGACTTTTTATGTTAACAAAAATAGTCATAGATATGTGGTGGCAAAAAGAGAAATAAATTGATGATAACATTATGCGTCATCCAACAGACTCAAAGGCATGGAAAGACTTTGATGAAAAGTTTCCATGGTTTGTAGATGATTGTTGTAACGTTCAACTTGGTTTAGCCTCTGATGGATTTAATCCATTTAGTAGTATGAGTACTTCTTATAGCATATGGCTGGTAATTTTTGTGTCATACAATTTACCTCTATGGAAGTGTATGAATGAGTCTTTTTTTGTTATTGTCTTTACTTATTCTAGGACTTACTACTCCTGGTAAGGATATTGATGTATTACATGCAATCACTAACTGATGATTTAAACCATCTCTGGGAGGTTAGATTAGGAACTTATAATATTATTCAAGGTGAAACATTTATAATGCATGTGGTTGTTCTGTGGACTATAAATAATTTTCCATCTTATGGCAATTTGTCTGGATGGAGTACTAAAGAGTATATGGCATGTCCTATGTATAACCATCAAACTCACTCAATGAATCTGTGAAGTAAAATATGTTATACGGGATAGAGTCGTTACTTGAAACATGGGCATAGATGACGAAGAAGCAAATTGTTTAATGGCAAAGTAGAATATAGTGAAGGTTTTTGCATTTGTCTAGTAATAATGTGGTTGAGTAACTATCGCATTTGGGTGAGTTTACACTTGGCAAACAATCAAGTAATAGAAGGTGAAAGTGAAGTGTTATTGATCTTAATTAGAATTTAAAAAGGTTTTTTTTTTCAATTTGCCATATTGGAATTTTTTTTCAATTTGCCATATTGGAAGGAATTGTTATTAAGGCATAATCTTGATGTGATGCATATTGAAAAAAATATTTGTGAGAATATATTAGGTACTTTAATGGGAATTTGGAAAATCAAAAGACGCAATTAAGGCTTAGATTAGACTTGCAAGACATGAATATAAGAAAAGATTTGCATTTGAAAAGAAGAGATGATGGGTCATATATCATCCCCTCTGCATATTACAACATGTCAAAAATGGAAAAGCAAACTTTTTTATCAATTTCTTAAATCAATCAAGTTTCCTAATGGGTATACATCTAATCTAGCCCGTTATGTCAATGCTAATAAGGGAAACGTTTCGAGGTTGAAAAGTTATGATTGTCATGTAATTCTTCAACGATTACTTCCTGTTGGAATATGTGGGTGTTTTCCAAATGATGTTTCCGTAACTTTGGCACAATTGGGTGTGTTTTTTAAGCAATTATGTTATAAGACATTGAAAGTAAAAGAGCTTGGAAAAATGGAAAAATACTTACATTGATTCTATATAAGCTTGAACTAGTATTCCTCCCATCTTTTTTTGATGTTATGGTGCATTTGGCAGTTCACTTACCGTACGAGGCAAAGCTTTATGGACTGGTTCAAGTTCGATGAATGTTCCCTATCAAAAGGTAATTTATATTAAGTTCTACTTTTTTTTCTTAAGTAATTAGTTAGTAACAATTGTTAATATTTTATATTTTGTTTAGGCTTTTAGGCTCTCTTAAACATCATGTGCAAAATAGAGATCGATCTAGAGGTTCTATTGCAAAGGCTTATATATCGAATGAATGCTTAACATTTTTTCTATGTACTTAAATGATGTCGAGACAAGATTTAATAAAGAAGAACGTAACTTTGATTTTGATCAAGATGGCTGCTTGTCAGTTTTCTCCTAAATATATGAAATTAACTAAAGAAAAACTCGAAATTGGCCATTGATATATTTCGAACAATTGTGAAGAAGTCAATTTATATATGGAGTATGTATATTACTTCTCATTCATTATTTCATGTTTAAATATAACATTCAACCTGTCTTTTTTGAAATCTATTTACTTTTTTAAATAGAGAGCGCAAAGATGAGATTAGAAGCAAAAGAATTGTTAACGTTGAAGAAAGACATAAGATTAACTTCCCATTATGGTTTAAGACTCAAGTTATTCATGGAATAGTATGAACTTATGGCAATATGTAGGCGAGATTAACTTCTAGTGATATGTTTTTGTACAGATGATATAACTACATAACTGTAAATTGCCAAAGGCGATGACAACATTATCTGCTTTGACATGTGAGCCTTATATGTGTGAGAAAAATATATAGGTTGCAACATTAATGGAGTTAGATTTCACATAAAAGATCATGACAGAAGCCAAAATTGTGGGGTTGTTGTTGAGGGACAACATAACGACGATTTTAATGACTTCTTTGATGCCATCTCAGAAATAATAAGAGTTGCATTACATTAAGGATAAAAAAGTTTTTCTATTTAAGTGCAAATGGTTTAATCTTGGTAACAAAGGGAATAACATAAAAGTGAATGGCAATATTACCAACATCAATGTTAGTAACACATGGTGTGATAATGACCATTTTATACTTGCAAGTCAAGTGAAGCAAGTATTCTACCTCAACGACACTATATTAGGCAGCAATTGGAAAGTTGTTCAAAAGTTTCAAAACCGATTTTTTTAAAAACTTTTTTTAAAGGAAAAAATGGTTTAATGGGTGAAGGTGGTGATTAACTATATTAAGAGATTGAATTAGAGTTAAATAATGGAGTGATACAAATAAAAGATGCAGATATATCATCATTCCATAGGAAAGATGTTGATCCTAATATATTATAAGCAAATTGTAACATCCTAGATCATCCGCTTTACAGATATTGTCCGCTTTGGGCCTTAGCCTAGCTAAGCCTTCACGGTTTTGCTTTTCCCGAGGCCTTCCCAAGAGGTTACCCATCTTAGAAATACTCTCACCCAAGCACATTTAACTTCGAAGTTCCGATGAGATCCGGTGCATTAGGCCATGAAATACGTATCTGTAAGGAAGAGGTATCCGTACCCTTATAAGGCGTACTTTGTTCCCCTCTTTAACCGACGTGAAATCTCACATTCTCCACCCCCTTAGGGCCCTGCCCTCTTTGGGGCTCAGCCTAGCTGGCACAACGGTTCTTCTAACATCCCAGATTACTCGCTTACAAATTTTGTCCGCTTTGGGCCTTGGCCCCTTGTAACATCCCAGATCACCCGCTTTTGCTTTTCCTGAGGCCTTTCTAGGAAGTCACCCATCCTAGAACTACTCTCACCTAAGCACATTTAACCTCGGAGTTTTGATGGGATCTAGTGCATTAGGCCATAAAAAATGCGTCTGTAAGGGAGAGGTATCCGTACCCTTATAAGGCATACTTCATTCTCCTCTATAACCGATGTGGGATCTCACACTCTCCACCCCTCTTAGGGCCCTACCCTCTTTAGGGCCTAGCCTAGCTGGCACAACGGTTTGGGTACCGGCTCTGATACCACCTGTAACATCCCAGATCACCCGCTTACAGATATTGTCTGCTTTGAGCCTTGGCCCAGCCAAGCCCTCACGGTTTTGCTTTTCTTGAGGCCTTCCTAGGAGGTCACCCATCCCAGAACTACTCTCACCCAAGCACATTTAACTTCGGAGTTCTGATGGGATCCAGTACGTTGGGCTATGGAAAACACGTCTGTAAGGGAGAGGTATCCGTACCCTTATAAGGCGTATGTTGTTCCCCTCTCCAACCGATGTGGGATCTTACACAAATGAAGTACTAACCACTCTTGTCGTACAAAGACATGAAAACTATATTCAGGATGAATCTAAGATAATCATCATACTTTGGTCGAATATAATAGCGACGAAGAGTCAAATCATAATGCAATTAATGATGATGATTTTCAAGATCTTGATTATGAGGATTGAATGTAATAAAAATGTTCTTTATATTGTTTGAGATGTAATACTGGTAACATTTATGTTAATGCGGATTGTTGATGATTCGGATATCTTAATGCGCATTGTTGATGGTTAACTTATGTGTATGCGTATTATTGATGGTTGACTTATGTTAATACAGATTGTTGATGATTGAGTTATATTATTGTGGATCATTGATGATTGAGTTATATTAATGCAGGTTGTTGATGATTGAGTTATGTTAATGTGGGTTGTTGATGATTGAGTTATGTTAATGCGAAATGTTGATGATTGAGTTATGTAATGCATATTATTGATGATTGATTTATGTTAATGCAGAATGTTGATGATTGAGTTATGTAATGCGTGTTGTTGGTGGTTGAATTATGTTAATGCGGATTGTTGATGATTGAATTATGTTAATGTGAATTGTTGATGATTGAGTTATGTTAATGTTTATTCTTGATGGTTTACTTATGTTAATGCAGATTCTTAACATTTGAGTTATGTTAATGTGATTAATGTTAATGATTGAATGTATGTTTGTAATGATGATTGGATGTATTGTAATGTTACTAAAATTTATGTTGGGACCCGATCTCGAAGTCGGACCTCAACCGGAAAAAGACGAAAAACAGAAACGGAAACAAAAAGAAATCGAAAAATCAACGGAACGGATCGGAAATCAATTAGCGGAACTATCGAAAACGAATCAAAAGTCGAAAAGGAAATAAAACGGACAGATCGAACGCGGATTCGACAGAACGGAACGGATTTACAAAACGAAAGCAACTCGCGTAAAGAAAGGATACAA
>JAOSBL010000004.1:3414492-3425587 GCA_027568915.1 Erythroxylum roraimae | reverse complement strand
GAAGAGGCTCTGTGAGGGAAAGAATACTTGTACATTTGGTGAAGATTAGTGAAATCTCAGAAGAATTCTGAAGACTGAACGTAGCCCAAGGTTTGCGGTGAAGCAGGATAAAATCGTCGTGTCCATCTTCTAACTCTCTACTTTAATTTCTATTATTTTTATACAAGTATATAGAATTCAATTGCGATTTAATCACGTAGATATTTTTGTATAAATATTGTGATAGTCACTTAATAGCTTTGAAAAAGTTAGTTTTCAAAGAAATATCAAAGATATACTTATATTGTTAGATTTCAAACTTTAGTAGTTCTTTTTCTCCTGTTATTTATTTGCTTGTGTACAGAATAATCTAAAGGATTGCAATATCATTTGGGAATACTGAATGTTTGCATATCATGGAGTTCATAGGGTCAATCTTGTGACAGTGTTATCTATATTTAGTTATTCATTCGCTGTTTTTAATCTTTGACATTTGCCTTCACGACTCTATAGCTCCTTTGCAAGTTTCTTAGAAGCTTAAGAAAGTTCTTTTATTTCTTGTCAGTAGAGTTAAATATTATTCCTATACATATATATATATTTGCACTTGTTATTATTTTCTATGATTGCTTTCGTTCTTTTTTATTTTTACTATTTATTTACCTTTTATTCATTTTTTAAGCTCAGTCTTTATTTCTTTTCTTGAGTAGTCTTAGCATCATTTAGGGCCTTGTTGTGCTTATTTTGTATAGCTTATGTTAGGTGTTAACGTAGTAGTAGCTGCTTTGATTTCTGATGACAGCACCAAGGCTAATCCTTCGGTGAGTTTTGAGGGTAGGAGGAGAGAAAATATTGACAGATTGCTAATAGGTTCTTGGAATATCGGGACTCTTACAAGGAAGTCATTGGAATTAGTGGGGGTAAAGAAGACTAATGATAGGATTTTATCGTCAAAGATTGTGGTGAAAGATATTGTTTTTAATGTAGTGTGTGCTTATACATCTAAGTATGATTGGAAGAACAACTTAAGCATCAACGATTGGAAACTAAGGATAGAGAAAATGATATATTTAAGTTAGCAAGAGCTAGGGAATGGAAAGCAAGAGACTTGGATCAAATTCGTTGTATAAAAGATGAAGCAGGATGTATGCTAGTGGATGAAAATGACATCAAGAGAAGATGACAAAGATACTTCTATAACCTTTTTAATAAAGGCAAAGATGGCAACATTTCCTTAGATGATCTAGCACTTCTGAAAAATATTGTAGCTTCACTTATTACTAACAAATCACGAGAAAAGAAATTAAAGGAGCTCTAAGGAAGACAAAGAGTGGAAGGATAGTAGGATTTGATGTGCTACCTATAGAGGTGTGAAAGAACTTAAGAGAAAAGGGTCTTATTTAGTTAGACAAGTTTTTTAATGTGATCCTCAAGTCTGCCAAAATGTCAGATAATTGGAAAATTAACATAGTAATCCCTCTCTACAAAAAAAAAGGGGACATCTAAAGATGTAACAACTATGGAGGTATCAAACTATTCAATCTCACTATGAAGTTGTGGGAGAGGGTGATTGAGAAGAGAGTGAGAAAGGAGCACTTATCTTGGAGAACCAATTTAGTTTCACACCATGGAGGTCCACGATAAGAGCTATACACCTCCTTGGACCATTAATGGAATATTATAAGGATAGACAAAGGGACCTATACATAATTTTTATTGAATTAGAGAACACTTATGACAGGGTAACTAAGGAAGCTATGTGGAGGTGTTTAGAAGTTAAGAGGGTTCTTGTCCTGTGACATATACACGAGTCATTATGGATATGTATGAAGGTGTTAAGACTAGAGTAAGGACATTAAAAGCAGATGCAAAACATTTTTTAATTGATATTGAGCTACACCAACGTTCCTCGTTGAGCCCCTTCTTGTTTTCAATAGTTATGGATGGCTTACAAAGAATATCTAAATGGATGTGCCTTAGTGTATGTTGTTTACTAATAATATTGTTTTAGTAGATAAAGCAAAGCAGGTTATTAATGTCACGCTAAAATTTTGGAGGTATGGGCTAAAGTTGAGGGGCTTTAAATTAAGTAGGATTAAGATTAAGTACTAAGAATGTAATTTTTTGGGTCATAAGGCTACATCCGATGTGGAGATAAAGATTGGTTTAGAAGTTACACCACATAAAGATTGTTTTAAGTACCTTGGATCTATCATCTAAAGCAATGGCAAGATAGATGATGATATAGCTCACCACATCAAATTAAGGTGAACATCAGGAGTTTTATATAACAAGAAAATACGACTCAAGCTAAAAGGTAAATTCGATTGTTTAGCAATTAGGTTGATCATGCTCTACGAGGTGGAGTGTTGATCCATCAAATAAGTGCATAGTAATAAATTAATAGTGGAAGAGATGAGAATGCTTTAGTGGATGTGCAATCTTACAGGAATAGATAAGCTCATAATATAGTGGTAAGAGACAAGTTGAGAGTAGCTAACTTTGATGATAATTAAGGGAAACAAGACTTAAGCAGTTCAGGTATATTAAGAGAAGACATCTTAATACCCTAGATGCGAGGATATTGTACTTAGGGATTTTAAGAAAAGAAAAGGAAGACCTAAGAAGAATTGAGGGGAGATGATTAGGTATGATATGACCCTACTAGACATTACCTAGAACTTAGCCCTTAATACGAAACTTTAGCAAACTAAGATACATGTAGAGGATCTTACATAGAGAAGTCTCTCTTTTCATAGGTCTTTTGAGTCTTTTCCTTCGATTATAGTATCTTGTATTTATCCTAAATACTTTTGTTTATAGTACTTTACTTGCCCTTTTAATTTTTTATTTATTTTTCATATTTTTTCTCTTTCAATTGCTTGTCTATGATATTATTTTCTTCTTTCTTGTGTGTTTATTTGTTTGCTTTTTTTTTTTATCTTTATCTTTTTTTTTATTTTTATGCAGTTATTTGTTTATGTTTTGGCTTTTATTTTATTCAAATTGTTTTCAACAATATCTTTTCAAGTGGGTCTATCAGAAACAATCTTTTTACTAGTTATGAGTAATGTTACGTACTTTTGGACCTCCCCAAACCTATATTTCAGTGAGATTTTTACTAGGATGTTGTTGTTGTTGTTAATTGTGAAATAACTTGTATATATTATTTTTCAAAATTATCATAAATTAACTAAAACTCTTTGAGAACATACAAATCTATTAATGAAGTTCTCACATAAACATGAAAATTAATCATATTTCTCATCATACATCCACAATTTTATTCTGTGCAAAATCTTGACAATTTCTTTTGATAAGCTATGACATAACCTCATAATAGGTTATTTTGGATTGTTATTGTTGGCTATAGAATAAGTGGAAATAAGTATTCTAAAAAAATAAATTACATGGAGAGAGAATTCTAATAAAACATAATTTTTATCATAATAAAAATATACTTTTAGTGTCATTTTACTCTATATATATACAATACTATAAGATTGCACACATATACGCGTGTGTGCACACACACACACTTGCGCACAGACATATATATATACACTAAATAACTATGCCTAAACTTTTAATAATTCCAAAAATATCATTTTACATGTATTAACATATAATAAAATACATTTAACTCTTAAAATTTAATAGACATAACCAATAACTTTTTATATACTCAACTTAATTTTAACACACTTTTATTTATTCTTAACATTTAAATTTATTTCTTCATCATTCTCCTTAAAACTTATTGTCTTTTCATTTACCCTTAGCAATTACTTACACTGCATCTAAAAAAATTCGCAAACGCAAAATTTTTTTTTGATCTTAAGCAATAACCATAAACTGCTTCCTTTCCTAATGTTTTTTGCCTAAATTCATTTAACTCTTTAATAATTTTATCAAAATTAATTTGTAAATTTTCATAAGATTTATACACATATTTCAATACTTTTCTTTCTCATAATTATTTTTAAAAATATTATATGCTTAAACAAACTCAAAAAATTTTAAGTTTTATTTATATAACTCTCTTTGATTTACATCTCAGATGGTGATATTATAAAAATAATTCAGATGTCTTATCACTTTCAAAGCTACTTCATTTTTCGTTTCCTTCTTTGGATATAACTCATATACTCAAATTAATTATAACATACTTATCTTTATTTTTAATATTTAAGTTTATTATTTCCAATAACTAACTAAACTATTTGTCATTATGTATAAGATCCCATGCATCATCCAAATAGCAAGATAGTTGAGTTAATTTTCTTTCATCGAATCAAAGACTATTTATTCCTTAATTTGTTTTAGTTCGGTATAGTTAAAAGGAAAATGAGTGATGAAAAGCAAGAGAACATGACCAACATTAGTAGAGAAAAAAAAAATTTTAAAACTGAAATGTAAGTGAATTTAGTGGTATTAATCTGGAGAAACATGTGAGAAAGTGTTTTGTAAGGTTGGTAATGAGTAGGGCCTAGCTAGCCCTAAGGCTACTTGGGCCTAGCCTAAAGCCTCTTATATACAGCCCAATTCTATCCTAAAGCCTGATCTGGCTTATATTACTTGATTCTGAAGTCGATTAGATTTTGACAAACCCAAAATTTGGCCAAAGATCAAACTTACTATAAGAAAAATGGGATTTAGCGGCGGAAATTACTAACGAAATATAAAGATTTTCCATTGGTAAGCTAAGCTAGAGACGGGATTTACCGATGGAATAAATTGTCGAAAAAAGGTCGTACGTAATAATTGGCAACAGAGTATAGATTTTCTGTCGCAAATTTACCGACAGACAGCTCCTATTTCACCACTATATTTAACAACTTGTAATTTATGTATTGTCGATAAATTTAGCGACGAAAGATCTCTTTCGGTTTGTAATTTTAGTGACAGACAAGTGGTTTCTGTCAGTAAACTTACCTATGGACACAAAAATTCATCAGTGAATTAACAACTAACTTTATCAACGGATATTGAATGGCTGTCAGTAATTTCACTGTATTTTATCGACGGAGGTTGGTTGTCCTTCGGTAAATTCACTACATTTTACCGATGGAGGTTGTTTTTTCGTCGGTAAATTTACTGATATTATTTTTTTAATTTTTCCTGCATTTAATTTTATTTGATAATGTTATGATTGATATATAATTTATACAATTACAAGTTATCTGTTGATAGCATTTTGATTTGTTACTACATTTAATTTGTTAAAATAGAAAATTGATTGATAATATAAAGTAAAAATTATCTTAATTAATAATAAAAATGATTATCTATAATAATAAGTATTTAATTCATACAAAAAGACTACAACTACGCTATTCATTTGATGAATGCGGATGTTCTAAATGTTGCGATAAGGTGTTGCCCTTCTCCTTCAACTCATCCATCTCATTGCGAAATTGGGCTACATATTCCATTGATTGTTGCAACTGAGTTGCCATCGCTTGTACTGTGCTCTGAAACTCATGGACTTCATTGAATGCAGACCGCCTACTAGATGCTATTGTAATAGATGTGGATGATTGCGAATAACATATGTTCGCAAATGAACCTAAGCCTAAGATCCTTCCACAACGGTCCCTACCACTTACTGCATGAAGATAGGTTTGACTCTCATTAACATTTTTAGACTGTTGAGACTGTCGTTGAATGCTTTCTTGTATTTGTTCCTATCAGAAGGCAATGTTTATATTAATAAGTGATAATTATTAAGCATTAATATTAAAGCATAAATTTCACATGCATTTAGTTATCTAAATCTGATATTAACGAAGGTCGCACCTTTATGCTTCTTAGTGTGAGTGTGCAAAAAGAGTTGACGGAGTGTAGGCTTCCTGCCTATAGACTTTTCCTGCATCAAAATAAAATGTTATAAGTGAACTACAATTTAAAAAATTTTGGCAGAATTTTCTCTATTTTTATGATATTTACCCCCTGTTGAATAAAGAAAGTAACTCAACAACACAACCATATATGGCACCAGACATTTATAACATTATTATTCTCTATAATACACATATTTTTATCCCAAAATTCACACATCAAATTAAATTGAAATACATCAAAGTAAAAAAAATCAGAATATAAGTGTAAAGTGTAGATACTTACAAGTCTCTCTGCATGCTCGTGGTGGATAATAGATCCTCTAGTGTGCACGGGAAGACTCTCTCCCCCCGATCCTCCATGTCTGTTGGTAGAATTATACTTTGAAATAGAAATTGCCTCGGGTGATGTTTAGTACTACTGTCAACAACTCCATATTTCTTTAGAAATATAAGGTCATATACCAATCTTGTGTATCACACCAACAAATTCTCTAAAACGTGTATGAGGTCGTCTCTCCCATATTTTATAAATAACCGCGTCAAATTCAGAATAAAAAATTTTTCTGAAAAAAAGAGAAAACATACGATAAGTACTTATAACCTACAGTATTTATCTGATTTATGTATAAAAATTAATTGCAAAAAATATATTTTTTGTACCTCAGACTCCTGATAATAAAAATCATTTATCGCATGAGAGATATTTTCCATATATAAACCTTAAGACCAATCTTCTTATTGAATTTGAATGTCATTTTTCTTGAGCACGGTCCAGACGAAATCAACCTAATATAAAAATAATTTTATATCATTTTTAAATTTAAACCTATAACCTAATTATAAACATATGATATTTCATGTATTTTTACTTACACATTGTTGACAATTGTGATGTAAGTTCTTCCATAAACTCTCTCAGCTCTAAGCTGGAGGTCATCTCCTTCATCCGCATCGTTTATCCCTGACATCTCTATCGGTATAGGGGTGGTGGATGGTATAGTAGCAGGTACGAAAGGTGATGCCTCATCTGCAAGTGTAGTAGCTGGAGGTACAACATCTGATTCTGTTGCAGCTGCAGAATCAAATGCTTCACCTGGAAAGTAACTGGCTCCAAATTGTGATCTAAACCTTGGTAGCATCATATCTTGTTTTCTCTTTGGTGACATATTTTAACATGAAATTCATATTTTATTGAATTTTTCAGAAATATAACAATTTCAATTCAATATATAACAATATATTGTTGATTCAATAATTTGTTTATTGAATGTAACATTTTATTATAAACACAAATTAAGCGCTATCAGCACTTAATTGTAAGTCAAAATCGTCATCATCTTCATTTCTGAAGAATTAGAATCAAACTTAGGCTCCTTTTCAGATCTCTCGCCCTCCTCATCCTCTCCAGATAAAATTTCAACATATTCATTATTTAGATCGATCAAAGGTTCATTCTCTTCATATGTAATAGATGCATTTATTTCGTAAACATCTTCCTAAAACGCTTCACTTTCAATTCTTTGTTCTCATTTTCCATGTGATTCAAAAATACCTCTAGGTTTAACTTTGCAAACGGCCAACCAATCTAACTTATCTCGTCATAAGCTGGGAAAAGGGACATAATACACCTGGACTGCTTGGATCACCAACACGAAAGGTTCAAATTGTCTAAATCTTTTTCGCTAGTTGATTTCAACTAGATTATATCAGCTATGCACTTTTGTACCAACATAGGAGTTAGATCACACTCCGCTTTATTGGCAATGTAGGGTACTTAATTTCAAGTATCTCAATAATTTTACCATAGTAATCTATCAATTCTCCCTATATGCAAACTCCACTATTTACTGTTGCCATGTTACGACCATGATATTCTGTATGATATTTGTATCTATTAACGAAATACACCGGATATGATTTAACAGTTTGCAAAGGTCTTTTCGCAAGATCACATATGAACTTGTTCTCTATTGGATTTTCTAAGGCCTACACAAAAGAAATTATCATATTAAATGGTATAATGTCATTTCAACATTTTAATCTTATGATTCAATCATTTCAATAATTGTAAGTGAAAACTTACTTACTTCCCGAACCATCGAGGAAAGTGTCTTCCAACTTCTTTATTGATATCATCCTGTATTTTCTCAGGTATTAGTTCACGTAACCATTCCTCATATAATCTAAAAAAATTATTATTTATTTCAATTGTGAATAACACTAAATTTCAAAACCCAAATAATCAATTTCAAAATCAAAATCAACTTACTGCACGAAAGGTTGAACCTCTTGACAGTTCAATAAAATGCAACCATGACCAGTCTTTATTTCTTCCTCCGTTAACATTCTTCTTGTTGAACATCCATATGTTTGTCTAAGATATGTTAAAATAGATAAGTTACCATCAGCATCACCTGTTCCTACCCTATCGTCATTATGAGGAACTTTTCTGTCTCTTGTGTGCATATGTAGCTCAAAATAATATGAACAGAATTTACTTACTTCCTCCACTAAATAAGCATTACATATCGAACCTTCCAACTCTGGCCTTGTTTTTGAAATTTTTCTTCAAGTGATGCAAATACCTACATTAGCGAATAGGGTTATTACAATTCTGTTATTAAAACATGTCATTACTTCAATTTAAATATTTACTATAATTATCTCTCAAACGGATATATCTATCGATATTGAACTGGATTAGTAAGTTTAGCTTCATGTGCTAAATGCACAGGTAGATGCTCCATATAGTCAAAGAAGAGTGAAGGGAAAATCCCTTCTAATTTGCACAAAATTACTGAAATTTTCCTTTCTAGTTTTTCCATTTAAGCCAACTTTATTTCTTTTGAAAAACAAACTTAATTTTGTTATAACTTCCCAAACCTTATACCTGAAATACAATTGGAATTAGCCTTTGTATAAACACATGACAATCATGACTTTTCATCCTAAATAACTTGTACTTCCTCATGTCCATGCACCTTGCCAAGTTTGAAACATAACCATCAAGAACCTTTAGACTTTTCAACCATTTATACAAATGTTCCTTTTATTTTTTGTCCAAAGTGTAACATGCTTTTGGATATTTACCGGTGAGAAGATTTTTATCTAACTCATTCCTTTTACGAAAAAGATTCAAATCAGCTCGTGATTTTGCATTGTCTTTTGTCCTTCCTTCAGTGTTCATTATGGTATCGAACAAATTGTTAAAAATATTTTTTCAATATGCATCACATCTAGATGATGACATATCAAATTGGCTTTCCAATATGACAAATCCCAAAAGATGCTTCGTTTTCTCTAACCAAAGTTTTTACTAATACTTGTATTAACTTCATCAGCTTCAAATTCTGTAACTTTCAGTAAGTCTAATTCATCAATCTCTTGCAATGTTTACCAGCTTTATGAGGGGGTGGAGATGCTTAAACCATCATGTTCTTAATGAACTTTTTTTATTGCGTCTAAATGAATGATTTGGAGGGAAAAATTTCTTGTAGTTGTCAAACCAACATGTTTTGTCCCTGATTGGAAGATAAAACAGATCAGAATCATTGCCACAATAAGGATAAGCCAATTTCCCTGCTGTGCTCCATCCAGACAACATAGCATATGCCAGAAAATCACTAATAGTCCACATCAAAGCTGGTCTCAACATAAAATTTTGTTTCAAAGACACATCATATGTCTCCACACTATATTGCCAAAAATGTTGCAATTCAGATATCGATGGTTGTAAGAATACAACAATTTTATGTTTTGGATTTGTAGGCCCTGGCACAATCACTGTCAAAAACATATATACCTCATTCATATACATCCATAAAGGCAAATTATAAGGAGTAATTATGATTGGCCATGTTGAATATTGTTGGTCGGATTAACCAAAAGGTTGGAATCCATCCGTCGACAATCCTAACCTAACATTTTGATTTTCAGTTGCAAACTCATAATGGGTGTTATTGAAATGTTTCCATGCCAGTGCATCCAATGGATGACTCATTATTCCATCTTCCTGTTCATGTTCATTATGCCATCTCATGTGAGATGCAGTAACATTAGAAGCATATAGTCTTTGAAGTTTCGGAGTTAGTGGGAAATAATGCATTCGCTTCCGAGGTACTAATTTCTGTTTCATATAATGCTTTTTAGGCTTGAACCTAGATTGATCACAAAATTTACACTCTTGTAATTCCACATCATCTCCCCAATAAAACATACATCCCAATTTGCAACAACAAAATTCTTCAACAGGCAAACCAAAACTCCTAATAAGTTTCTTCATATTGTAAAAACTATAAACCATTGTATGATTAGGAGGCAATAATTCATTATATCGTCTAAGAATTTTATCAAAACTACAATCACAAATATGCCCTTTAGACTTTATGTTCAATATTCAAGCAATTGAAGACAATTGAGTCATTGTCTCACAATTTGGCCATAATTCTTGGTCAGCTGAGTATAGTAAGTCAAAAAAAAATTTTACATGTGGGTTCAAGTCTTCTTCAAGATTTTCTATATTTTCTTGAAAGGTATAATCAGCTGCATCATAAACTATTTGCATGTAAGGATTTTCAGTTGCACTTCCATTATTTGTTCTAAATCCAATCCCCCCTTCAAACTCATCCAAGGTGCTACAAATCAATGGCTCCTCATATCGTGTCCACTTAAAATAATTTAGAACAAACCTTTTTCTCAGCAAATGGCCATTTACTTCATCAATAGGAAGGAAACAAATATGTTGACATTTTTTACATGGACATCTGATCTTTGGGTTATCCATATATGCAGGTTGAGAACATGCATAATGAATAAAAGCCTTCAACTCCCTTAACAAACTCAGGATTAATGAAACCATCAGGTGTTAATCGTCTATACATCCAAGATCTATCAACATTACTCATTTATGCAAAGTTGTTAATTTAAAAAAGTAATTTCATAGTTAGTATCCTTCATGTCCCTTAAGTTTACAGAACATTTAAACTTTACACAACATCCCTTAAGTATTTATGTTTGAATTAATCACCTACAATTGATTTCAATACTATAGTACGTGGCATTGTTTACATCTGCGAATCAAGAAAGCAAGTTGTCGCTGTGACTCCTAGGCTTGTGGAATTTTTCACCGATAAGCCTCATAGGAGCTGCATCACGAATTTCAAGCCTATATACCATCCTAAGAGTTTATTATGTCTCAAATCATCCATAAGATCTCAAACTCATTCCACATACAGTAAATACTTATGTAATCATACATCTACTCATCAATGATT